>ML263612.1:0-48230 GCA_005239495.1 Nicotiana undulata
CCAGGAATAATATCCACGGCAAATAATAATAACACAAGAGAGTAACAACGACATCAAATCTTTTAACGGGGTAAAATACAATACCCGAACGGAGCAATATAACCAATATAATATTACAACTTAGTAGTACCAAGAGGCTACTACAACTACGTAAGAAATAACACTCTTTATTTTAAATACCTCACTACAATATTATTCTCACTCACTATTTAACTCACATACTACAATCTGTGGATTACTCTCTCTAACTCTCTGTTGCTTCTCTCGATTTAGTGTGTTTGATCTGAGAAGCAAATGTTTCTATTTATAGGAAGAGAACCTCCCTCTCTAACCAATTAGATGTGTTGGTTTTGCAATTTGCAAGTTGCCAACTTTGTTTTGTCCCTGGTCGCAACTTGTTGCAGTTGCAACTTGTTGCCAGCTTTCTCTTTTTCTTTATTTTATTTTAAAAGGGTCCCATAAATCTCTCCCTTAATTTTGATTTTTCTTCTTCATTCCAAGTCTTGATCTCAATCTCTGGAAGTCATCAAACTTGAGAGGCTTTGTGAAGATTTTTGCAACTTGATCATGAGACTTCACATATTTGAGCTCGACTTCCTTCTTGGCAATGCTTTCTCTGATGAAGTGATACCTTGTATCTATATGCTTGCTTCGATCGTGATACACTGGATTCTTCGCGAGTGCCTGTGCGGATTTTTTGTCAATACAAATCTCCATAGCTTCAATTTGTGGCAAATTGAGCTCCTTCAATAATCTTCTCAGCCAAATAGCATGACAGGTACAAGATGTTGATGCTATATATTCAGCTTCACAAGTCGAGAGAGTAACAATTGATTGTTTCTTCGAACTCCAAGAAATAACAAAATCACCCAAGAAAAATACAAAACCAGTTGTAATTTTTCTATCATCAGTATCTCCGGCATAATCACTATCACAAATTTTCATAAGGTTGAAGTGATTAGAAGAAGAATAAAATAACCCAAAGTCAATCTTACCTTTTAGGTAACGAAGAATTCTTCTAGTGAGTTTCAAATGAGTGAAGGTAGGAGCTTCCACGTAGCGGCTTACTACTCCAACTGCAAAGAGTATATCTGGCCTGGTACAAGTCAGGTACCTCAAAGTTCTCACAAGACTTTTGAAAAATGTGGGATTCACTTTTTCTCCTTCATCAAACTTGGACAATTTTGTCCCACTTTCCATCGGTGTGTTCACGGGGTTGCAATCGAGCATGTTGAACTTCTTCAATATCTCTTTTGTATAGCCTTCTTGAGAGATTCCATCCTCCATCTGCTTCACTTCTAGGCCCAAGTAGTATGACATGAGCCCTATGTCCGTCATCTCGAACTCACGGGACATATCTTTCATAAAAGCTTCAAACAAACTTGGGTTGTTACTCGTGAAAATAAGATCATCAACATAAAGACAAACAAGTAAGATATCTCCATTAGTATGAACTTTAAGGTAAAGAGCATATTCACGGAGACAACGAGCAAACCCATTGTCTTGAAAATATTTGCCGATGCAATTGTTCCATGCTCGTGGGGCTTGCTTTAATCCATATAAATCTTTCTTCAACTGCAACACTTTATCTTCGTGGTTTTTGACCACAAAGCCCAATGGTTGTTCAACATAGACTTCTTCTTCAAGATAGCCATTCAAGAAGGCTAACCTTACATCTAATTGATGGATCTTCCACTTCATTTGCGCCGCCATAGAGATCAGCAAACAAATTGTCTCCATTCAGGCAACAGGTGCATAGACTTCTTCATAGTCAATGCCTTGCCTTTTCTTGTAGCCATTAGCCACAAGTCGCGCCTTGTATCTCTCCACATCTCCATCGGCATTCTTCTTTGTCTTGTATACCCATTTCACTCCAATTGCTAGATGACCCTTGGGAAGTGTTGTTAACTCCCAAGTGTTGTTCTTCTCTATTGACTCGATCTCCTCCTTCATGGCTTGTCTCCACCTTTTGTCTGTAACAGCTTCATCAAAGTTCATTAGTTCACTGTCAATAAAGAGACAATATAAAAAAATCAAAATTAGTAACTTCTTCTGTTTCCTCATTGAGCTCTTGAATACTCCTTGTCCTTTGTGGTTGTTCATTTTAACTTTCTTCAGAAGAGGGGGATGCAACATTTGTTGGAGAAGGAGGCGGAGTTGTGTCCTGCATAGGTTCCACGGTCTCTGGTTCTTCTTCATCACCAAAGTATGGAAGAAAATCATATGAAGCTTCTTCCTGAGCTTCCCAGTTCCATGCCAATTCTTCATCAAATTCAACATCACGACTCACCACCACTTTGCCGCTGCTTGGGTTGTATAACTTGTAGCCTTTTAAACTCGTATCATAGCCAACAAACACATGATTGTCACTTCGATCGTCAAGATTCGCTCTCCCTTGATTTGTGTATAAGGCTAAAATAGGAGAGACCGATTTTATGATTATTGTGGCTTTCCACTGACCGCCTTCAGAAGGCTCGAGGCACAACTCGAGGTTCGACCCTGAGGGTTCCCTATGCTCGACCTCGGGGCAGTGCAAGTCGGTGGCTGTCATGGACAAGCGGGAAACTCCCAAAAGGCATGTGGTTAGAGTTGACCATGTCTACAAGAATAGTACAAGTCCGTACCGTGACATTAAATAGTTGTACCAGCTGCATATCTTTGTAATAATTTTTTATGTACTATGTTGGGATTCCCCCATCCTATATAAAGGAGACCCTTGTCATTTCTTGCACACATGATATTGAATACAATACAAGAACATTCTCTGCTCTCTAACTTAAACATTCTTCACTGTCGATTCCTTTGATTTATTGCTTACATTTATTATTTTTCATTGATTGTTCTTCATTTATTACTCATCATTGATCATAAAGAGCCCTCTTCGAGTCCCTTAGAACTGTTAAGATCTCCATCGATCACCCACTGTTAACATCGTATCTCGACCTCGAGGCCATACCTTGGCCAACTCGAGACCCCGACCTAGGGAAGTTTGGTTTGCATATCTCTACTATCCTTTACTCTTATCTTATTTCCCTAACTCACATTTAGCACCTATTGCCTAACAACTAGTATTAAAATAAATCACATATTTTTAGAACCACACACAATCAAATCTAATTGTAATTACCATTTTCAAGGTAAACAGTTTGGCGCCCACCGTGGGACTAAAAATAATAGTGATTGTTTTAGTGTTGGTTAACTGAAAATCACAAGTTATTCTTCACACTTTTTCTTGTCTAAGAATATTTGATTTCAGGTCAAAATGTCTAACTCAGTGAATGCACATGAAAACAACCGCTCTAAGGACCATGGAGAGAATGGTGTAGCTGTTTCAGGCGCCGGTGTACCACTGTGAAACCCTGAGGACACACCAGAGCCAATTCCCGTGGAAGTGGGCTCGCGCAACGCCCAACACGTCGATATAAACTCCCACACTGACGGGGGTGCATGACGAGAAAACGAACAGGAGGTTCAGAAAACTCCAGATCAGGAGGAAATAGAGGTTAGCCTTCACGTTATTTTTGAAATATTGCAGGCACAACAGTTGGCAATTTCTCAGCTGCAAAGCCATAAAAAAAACTCCAAGTACAGAAGCACCGGAAACGACTTCTCGATTCGAACAAGCACCGGAGAGGTCAAGCAACAATGGATCAGCAGCCGACCCCGCCATTATGAAGATGCTCGAGGACCTCACGAAGAGGATCGAATCGGGCGAAAATAAGATAGAAGCTAACGACAAAAAGGTGGAGACCTACAATTCAAGGGTCGACCAGATCCCAGGCGCACCCCCAATTCTGAAGGGTGTAGATTCAAAGAAATTCGTGCAAAGGCCATTCCCATCAACTGCGGCTCTGAAGCCCATCCCGAAGAAATTTAGAATGCTCGATCTCCTGAAGTACAACGGGACCTCGGACCCCAATGAGCACATCACTTCCTACACTTGTGCCATAAAGGGAAATGACTTGAAGGAGGATGAGAATGAGTCCGTCCTATTGAAAAAAGTTTGGAGAAACGTTATCAAAGGGGGCAATGATGTAGTATCACAACCTAACCCCGAATTCAATAGATTCATTTGCCATGTTGGCAGATTCTTTTATAAAGGCACATGCCGGCGCCATCAAGGTTGCTACAAGGAAATCCGACGTCTTAAAAATCAAACATAGGGATAACGAGATGCTACGGGAATTTGTATCTCGCTTTTAAATGGAGCGAATGGAATTACCACTGGTCTCTGATGATTGGGAAATGCAGGCCTTCACCCAAGGATTGAATGAACGAATTTCAATAGCTTCGAAGCAGCTAAAACAGAACTTGGTAGAATATCCCGCTACCACTTAGGCGGATGTCCATAACCGATATCAATCAAAGATTAGGGTCGAAGACGACCAACTAAGAGCCTCCTCGGTCTCGGTGTATCCTAGAAGACTCCTGGCAAAAGAACCAAGGCCAAACAAGGAAAGATACCAACCATACACTGAAGATCGAAGAAACTCCCCAAGGCGTAAAACGACCGCAAGGCAGATCGAGGTCATAATCCTCAGGGACTCATGAGTAGAGCCAGTTTCGACATGCCGGATCGGTGGAGGCACCCCGATTATCCGAGTACAACTTCAACATTGACTTTTCGTACATCGTATCAGCCAAAGGTAAAATCAAAGACACCACACAGACAAAACCCATACTATCAGATCCATCGCAAAGGAACCATAACTTGGTGTGCGAATTTCACGGCACGCACGGTCATAGAACCGAAGATTGCATATAGCTCCGGGAGGAAATAGCCCGACTAATCAACAAAGGGAACCTCCGAGAGTTCCTCAACGACCAAGGTAAAAATCAATTTCGAGAAAGAGAGGCGAACAGGAAAAATGAAACAAAAGAGCTACAACATGTCATCCACATAATCATGGGAGGAATCGACATCCCACAGGAACCCGTAGTCAAACGAATAAAAATATCCATCACCAGGGAAAAGAAAACTCGAGGTTACATACCTGAGGACGCTCTCACATTCAGCGACAAAGACATCGAGACCCTGTCTAAGCCTCACAACGACGCATTGGTAATTTCTTTTCTTGTGAATACGTTTCAAATTAAATGTGTGCTTGTGGATTCAGGTAGCTCGGCCAACATAATCAGGTCGAAGGTGGTGGAGCATCTCAGAATGCTCGACCATATTGTGCCCGCCTCTCGAGTCCTCAACGGATTCAACATGGCGAGCGAGACAACGAAAGGGGAGATCATCCTCCCGGTCAACGTGGTCGACACAACCCAAAATACCAAGTTTCATGTCATCGACGGGGACATGAGGTACAATGACTTGCTCGGAAGGCCGTGGATACACTGCACGAGGGAAGTACCATCAACCCTTCATCAAATGATGATGTTTCCAACAAAGGAGGGAATAAAAACAGTATACGGGGAGCAACATGCAACAAGAGAGATATTTGCGGTACATGATGTGACACCGACATTGACACCTTCTACATCGAAGGAACCAAAGATAAACAAACAGCCAAGTAGCAGTCACAAGCTACATCCTCGGTTGCACCCGAGTTAATGAGGAAAGGGTCGTACCGCGTCCTCAGAACAAGCAGTTGAAGCACATCGAGGCTCGAACGCCATTGCTGCTAAGGTATAACCGTCTCCCTTTTATTTACATTTTACACTGACCTATGTGCAGGTGTCCGATTAGAAGGATCGAAGCACCTTCCAGATTGAAGACCTTAGGTTTTAAAGCATGCGTTGTGCTTTTTTTCCCTTAGATCGGATTTTATCCCGAATAGGTTTTACCGGCGAGGTTTTTAACGAGGCAACATCTATATGCTACCTAAGGAGGTCTCAAAAAGTATTCAAGGCTTCTTCAATCAACCTCGAATACTGGGGGGCATCCCCCCGGGAGAACACCTCCTCGGAGAAGTCAAAATGAGTCAAAGAGGGTCTCGATAGGAAAATGATGTATCAGGTCGAACAAACCGTGTCCGGATAAAATAATCGAACCATCAACGGCAAAACCAATGTATACTTGTACCAAGTAATCAGATGAATATTTTTTATCCCCGAAAGCTTTGCGTTTTAAAAAAGGTTTGCTATTTTCACAAGAAACGGCCCAAGGGCCAGGAAGTTCCCGAACACTCGGGGACTCACCCCAAAAACTCGAAGCCGTAAGACCTTAGGGCCGGATACTTCGAGCTCACCAGCCCTTAGTAAGGCAACATCAAGTTTACAAGGAACGACTCCAAAGCCAAAACTTTTGATATCTCGGGACTGTCGTCGACTGTCACCCTATCGAGCTATCAAAAACTCGAGGCCATAAGACCCCAAGCGGGCAACCTCGAGCCCAAAAAGACCTCCATGAAGCATTACCAACAATGTAAGACCTCCAAGAGGCAATACCAAAACTGTAAGACCTCAAGTATGGCATGTCCAAACTATAAGACCTTACAAAAGTCATAATCCCGATTTTAAAGCCAAGGCTATATATTCGAACTTGTAAGACCCCTAAAAAGACATACCCTCGATATAGAAGCCGAGGCTACCTCACTCTGGGACTAAAAGGCTACGGCCAAACAAGATGACTACGGTTAAAAGGCTACGGCCAAACACAATGACTACGGTCATAAGGCTCCGACCAAACACAATGACTACGGTCATAAGGCTCCGGCCAAACTAACGCGACTCGGGGACGTCCGATCGTCGCCATTCAATCACAAATACTTCAAAAAGAGCCGGTTAATCAGGCTACCCTCAGCATAAGCAAAAGAGCTTAGATAATATCAGCTCCAACAATAAAAAGGCTTCGAAACTTCAGCCATCGAGCGACACCTCCCAAGGTGATCATTTATTGTCACACAACAGCTCACAATCGAGGTTCTTATCGAACTGTCGAAGAGTCGGACGAACACAAAAAATTCAAAAAAGTCTTTAGCATGGGAAACTATAGCCATATTAAAGGTCGTGTCGACCCAACGCGTAAGAGCCTAAGCGCTAGCTTAAAGAGCCTTAGGGCCAATTCAAAAACCTAAGGGTCGATTCTTGAATCGAAACCAGACTCGAGGACTGAGCCCTAAACGGTTAACTAAAAAGTGCCTAAGGGCCAATGCGTAAGTTACGGGCCAGCCTAAAAATGCCTATGGGCAAATAATAAGAGCCTATGGTCCAGCCTAGCAAGCCTCCGGGCCAATCTGTAAACCTAAGAGTTTTTTCGCCTCGAAGTCCAATACATCGGACTAGCTATCGACAGTCAAAATACAAGACAAAAAGAAGATAGACATAAGAAAATTGGAAGTATCAAAGGATTTTTCATATATGAGTATTACAAATATACATCCACAATGCTCCCACAAGGAGTCTTATACAAAGAAGAAAAGGAAAGCCTAGTCTACTTTCCCCTCGGGGACTGCATCTCTATCAGCCTCTTCATCATTATCCTCGGAATAGGATACGAGGAATTTGGCATCATATCCATCCGCCCTAGCCTGCTCAATCTCTTCCGAGAGATAAAAACCCCTAGTGTGGATCTCTTCGAGGGTTTCCCTCCGAGATCTGCATTGGGCATAGTCATTTCTCCTGCTCCCCTTGTCAGAAGCCCCTCTCAACTCGGCTCAAGCATCGACAAAATCTTTTAAATAGACGACCACTTTCTTATCGGCCTTAGCCCGAATCTCTTCAACTTCAGCCCGGGCATCCACGACCTCAGCCTTCATCTTCAACCCGAGCCTTACAATCCTGCTCGTCTGCACCGAGCTGTTTTCACGAGCATTCCGGAGTTGCACCTCGAGGGCGGAAGCCTTGGCCCAAGCATTTTTCTTGGCCGTAACGTGGGCATCTATCTGAGCCCTTAGCTCACTGCACTCACGATTGTCCTAGCCAACTTTTCCCTAGAGGCGTTCCAAATCCTCTGTCTTTCTATGCAACTGAGACATCAGGATATTAATCTCTGAAGATAGGAGAAGAAACAAGCGTGTCCTTAAACTAAGGTTACCTGTCCCTCGAGGCGACTTCGTAGCTTTGGCTACGATCCATTTCACAGCGAAGATGTATCAACTCCTTTGCTCTTTTATCACACAGAAGCTTGAGGGATTTCTCCCCGTCCAAGGCAACTAAGCCTCGCAATGAAGCAACTCGAACTTGAGCCTCTCAAAAGTTTATGAAAAGGAAGTTACAGTCAGAAAATGAAAACACAGAGCTAATAAACCCATAAAGATCATCGAAGCTTACCTAAGAGCAGAACCGCTGAGCCTCCTCGAAGGTCGAGCGAGCATCTCTTGGTATGGCCTCTTTGGACCCAGTTGAACCATCCCGAGAGGGGACATAATCATTAGGGACTCCTCTCCCATCAGGCGGCCCTTAGCCCCGAACATCCCTCGAAGTACCTTCGACGTGAGGAGAAAATGGCGGCAAAAGACCCTTTTCCCTCGAAGTACCTTTGACCGGGGAAGAAGAAGGTGGCAAAGGAGGAACCGATCTCCTGAGGCTAGAGACCTCAGGTTGGACAGACTCGACTTCATCTCCTTTATGCCTCCGGGTAGACCCTGCCTCACTATGAATCTCCTCGCCCACCGAGGACTCCTTCCGTTTATTATCATTCTTCGGCCCTGAGGCCGACGACCCTTCCTCCTTTCCAAAAGGGCACGGTCTCATCCCGGATAATTCTCCGATGCCTGCAATAAAAGAGTTAATAAGAAGGAAACTTTTTCCCTAAAAGAAAGAATCTTACGGCACTCACCTTGGTGTTTGGCCTACCATCTACCCTTTGATAGGTCTCTCCACTTACGCTCATCGTAAGTCGAGCAGGCCGCTAGCTTCCGAGTCCAATCACCTAAGTCGGGGACCTCGTATGGCAACCATGGGGTTGTTGCAGGAAGGAAAAGAAGACATTATTACGGAGTCCGCCTCAACTATGAACAAAATGATAAAAACACAAGTGTACCACTTACGTGTGAAATTCTATTTCTTAGGAAAGGGCATAAACTCTGCCAGGATAATATCGGCGGTCCGCACTCGGACAAATCGACTCATCCATCCTCAGTCCCCCTCTTCTTCATCACTGGAAACAAGGGGTTGGGTGGATCAACATCGAAGAGTGATCAAGCCCTGATAGTGCAAGGGCCGGTACAATCTGATGAGATAACTAAGGGTGAACTCGAGCCCTGTTTTATCTGCGAAGAACCTTATCATCAATACTATCCTCCAGAACGACGGGTGAACCTGTGCCAGGGTAACCCAATATCTTCTACAAAACTCAAGCACGACTCTGTCGAGAGGACCCAACATAAAGGGGTACGTATATACGTTCAAAAACACCTCTACATAGGCCATGATGTCCTCTTCCAGGGTAGGTACTTGCAGTACCACCTCTTCTCCCCATCCACAGTCTCTCCTCACTGCCTCGAGGTGTTTCTCTCTTATTGATGGGATGAACCTCGATGCATGCTCCCGATGACCCCGAACATTGGGAGGTCTCTCTAATGTGAAGTCCCTCATCGAGACGAAGCAACCTGAGGTTCGTTCGTCAAACACTTGCGGTGTACCACCGACTGGGAAGGAAGCAGAGGCATAACTCTCCTCTTACTGGTGGACAGACTCAGGCATAGCATCCATGGCTATGGTAAAACGAGAAAAGGGAGATGAAAGCTCAGGCGGAAACTTCAAACTAAAATGTTAGAAGAATTGGTGCAAGGGAGAAAAGCTTTATGAAAGGGATAACAGCTCAAAGTGGCAACGTCCTCAAATGGGAAGAAAGCAAATACATATATAGAGCAAGCGGCGACTTTTCGCCTACTTTGAAATCCAATTAATTCTAACCATGCCATTACTACTTTTGGGGAAGTGTACCGGTGGGACCACCTCGGTCACTTCACAACCATGTCATATGAATGACGCTGTCATGCAGCGTTCGAGGGATCGAGGTCCCCATATCAACCTAGCCTTGAGATGGTGCCCAATCTCGAGGATCCCTGTCACTACAAAAATGGGCTTTAAAAGATCTGGCAGTCTAGCCTCGAGATGGTGCCCGATATCGAGGATCTATGCTACTATAATTACAAGCTCTAAGGAGCTATCAATGTCGATTTAGCCTCGAGATGGCGCCCGATCTCGAGGATCTCTATTTTTATAATTATGGGCTCTAAGGAGCTATCAATATCGATCTAGCCTTGAGATGGTGTTCGATCTCAAGAGCCTTCGTTACCACAAATATAGGCTCTAAAAGAGCTATCGAGACCCCCATATCGGTCTAGCCCCGAGATGGTGCCCGATCTCGAGTGTCCTTATTGTCCCAAGTATGGGATCTAAAGAGCCGACTCAAAAATTCAAAAGATTAGCTTTGCATAAGCGCTGAAAGATAAAAGACTTGAAACAAAAATATTTTGTGGCGTTCCCAAAACTATATTTACAGAAGTATCATTACAAAGCTCCTCCAAGGAGCCGGTGCACGAAAAGAAAGAAAATAAAAAGCAAAAACAGTGGGCAAGTCTACTCCTCGTCCTCACTACTATCTGTGCCGCTACCGGAGTTAATACCGGAGCCCTCATCCGAGGAAGTTGAAAGTGCGGATTCTTCTTCTAAGGTCCTAGCCTTCTCGATATCAACAGAGATATCGACACCTTTGGCGTTTGCTTCTTCGAAGGCATGCCTTCTATCTTGTGAACGAGCATGGGCAATGGCCTGAGCTAGTTTTAGCCCGGCCTCCTCGGAGATCTCCCTAGCCCAATTGTTGTCGGTGGAACATCTCTTTTATATGAGGCCACATACTCGTCAGCCTCAGACTTGTCCATATATAATAAAGTGACCTCCTTCTAGGCACTCTGAAGAAGATCCTGGGTCGAGGTCAACTCTCCCTGCAAAAGGTCCCTCTCCAAGGCCACGACCTCGTTCTGCCTCTTCAGCTCAAGGATCTCCGTGTCCTTGGCTGCAACCTCTTCTTGGAGTTGCCCCTCCAGGGCATTCTTTTGCTCGATCTATAAAGACAAATCAAGTTAGTAAGAACAAATTATGAGAATAAGGGAATGAACTCATGAGTTCCATCTTACTTTCTCGGCAAAGCTGGTTCGCTCTTCCCTCGAAACTGGTCCGAAACTCGTTCAACTCCTTTTCCTTTCGGGCAGAGGAGGCCTTCA
The DNA here is from genome assembly GCA_005239495.1 of Nicotiana undulata. Classification (NCBI taxonomy): domain Eukaryota; kingdom Viridiplantae; phylum Streptophyta; class Magnoliopsida; order Solanales; family Solanaceae; genus Nicotiana; species Nicotiana undulata. The sequence continues at coordinate 11,121 of ML263612.1, forward strand.
ATTCATTCATCTCTGAGGTGAGCTTCTGGAGCTCTTCCTCGCGGCAAGTCAGTTGGTCTTGGAGCTTGGAGAAGGCCTTATCGTATAGCTTCTTGACCAACAGCAAAGCAGGGAAGTTAGAAAAGAAAGGGTAAAAATGTAAAGCACAAATGGTATATCGAATAATATTACCTGCTTTTGAAGCCTCTCGGCCTCCTCGAGGGCGACGAGGGCCTCTTCTTGGAGTTGCCCCACCAGGGCATTCTTTTGCTCGATCTGTAAAGACTAATCAAGTTAGTAAGAAAAAATTATGAGAATAGTGGAATGAACTCATGAGTTCCATCTTACCTGCTCGGCGAAGCTGGTTCGCTCCTGATGCACTCCCTCAAGACCGGTCCGAAGCTCATTCAAATCCTCTTCCTTTCGGGCTGAGTAGGCCTTCAATTCATTCAGCTCCAAGGTGAGCTTCTCGAGCTCCTCCTCACGGCAAGTCAGTTGGTCTTGAAGCATGGATAAGGCCTTATCGTATAGCTTCTTGACCTACAGCAAAGCAGGGAAGTTAGAAAAGAAAGGGTAAAAATCTAAAGCACAAATGGTATATCGAAGAATATTACCTGCTTTTGAAGCCTCTCGGCCTCCTCGAGGGCGACGGGGGCATCAAGGTTGGTGTCCTCCTCGAGGCCGATAAAGTAATCTTTGAATGTATCGTCCTCTCCCTGAGAGGCCCCCACATCGGCAGCGCCCCTGTTCTGCGCATCCCTTATTTCCCCTGGGGAAAATGAAGGGCCCAAATCAAAGCCGCCCACGACATCAATCTCTATCGGAGTTTCTACTTGGCCCCGAAATATTTAGGATTCAGGACCTCCGAACTTTCCAACTAAGGATTCGCCGGCATGGATTGTACCATGTCCAATTTGAGGCTCGGGGACTACACCCGAACCATCCTCGATGATCCTCTGCTCAAGGTTGGACCACATCGGCCACCTCCAACTCGGAGGCCCCCTGCTCAATAGTTTTTGGAGCGTAAGTGCTCCGTCTTACCCTTTGTACCAAAGGGCATTCATCATCATCATCATCTTTGTCTGCGAAACTCAGACTCGCCGCAACAGCTGAAGTTAAGACCGTGGCATCGGTCTTTGGCTTGCGGACCTTGGCTTTCTTTTCTTTTGGAGACTCTGTCGTCGTCTCTTTCTTCCTCTCCTTACCCTTGTCGGGTTTCAAAGTTCCTTCTTCACCAGGAGGAGGCGGTCTCATCGACACGCCTTCCCTGAGGCCTGCACAGGTACGATGTATTAATCTTACCACCACAAAGAACCCTTATATGCAATATGGTGACAACTGCGAGAGGGGCTTACCGTGGTTCTCTGCATGCCATCGCGTCTTGGACAAATCACGCCAATCACGCTTGTCGTATGGAAAAACGGAGTCTAAATGTCTGATCCATCCCGAGAGGTCCTGGACCGCGCTAGGGAACCAAACGGTGGCTGCATGATCAAAAGAAAATCAGTTCAAAAGAAGAAGAAGGAGCAATAAAATGTGTTCGAGGTAGTGATACTTACGCCTCATGTTCCATTACTCTGGGAATGGCATCCTATCAGCAGGAATGATGTCTGAGATCTTTACTCTGACAAACCGGCTCATCCATCTACGGTCTTTGTCTTCATCGATGCTCGCAAAGAACGTCTTCGCAGACCGATGTTGTAGCTTAATTAAACCCCTTCGGAAGAGACGGGGACTATACAACCTTATCAAATGGTCGAGGGTGAAAGTCATTCCCTCGACCCGATTGGAGAAATATCGGAGCATATATACGATCCTCTAGAAGGAAGGATATATCTAACCGTCACTCGCTACTGGCGGCAAAATTCAAGAATCACCGGGTCTACCGATGGGGAAGAAGACTCTACGAGACCCAGAGTGAAAGGGTATGTGTATACGCTGAGGAAGCCAGCTTTGTGTGTCACTATGTTTCCTCGGCTTTGGGGATTTCTACTTGCACTGCCTCCTCCCAACGGCAGTCCGCTTTTACTCTCTCCACTTTGGTTACCACACTGATGTATCGGGACACGGGCTCGCACCGGCCCGGTGTAGAAGGAGGTTTATCGATGGTAAAATCAGAAATTGTATCGAAGGAACCAGGAATACATTGCTCAATACTCGGGGGTGTTTTTTGTTTGCACTTGGACGGGCGTGAAGAAGAAGTGGTGCCCTCTTTCTGGGGTACCGTTTACAAGTCTTTGCCGTAACTATAACAAAGGTTCTAAGAATGGAGTTGAAGAAGCAAGGACAGAGAGAAAATTAATGTAGAAGATGATGAACTTAGACCTAAAAACTTGAAGATGTTGTAAAAGTATGAATGACAAACAATGAGGTATTTATAGAAGCCATTTGGGGCAAGGTTTGAGAAGCGGAAAAGTTGAACCAAAATAGTTCGTGGTCTTCTCGATAATCATACTGACAACGACCTCTAGGCAACCTTTGAGTCGTGTCATTTAATGCTCTAATGGGGCTGACGCCATGATGGAGGTATCGAAGAGGCAAGAGTTTAAGACTGTTTCTTATCATTTCACTCTAAGAAACGCGGGGACTATTTGTATACGGCTAAAATCAAAGAGACCGATTTAATGATTATTATGGCTTTCCACTGACCACCTTCAAAAGGCTCGAGGCACAGCTCGAGGTTTGACCCCGAGGGTTCCCTATGCTCGACCTTGGGGCAGTGCAAATTAGTGGCTGTCATGGACAAGCGGGAAACTCCCAAAAGGCATGTGGTTTGAGTTGACCAGGTCTGCAAGAATAGTACAAGCCCGTATCGTGACATTAAATAGTTGTACCAGCTGCATATCTTTGTAATAAATGTTTAGGTACTATGTTGGGATTCTGTCACGACCCCAAATCCTAACAGGTCGTGATGTCACCTATCGTGGAACTAGGCTAGCCAACCATCACATAACTACCCATTCGTTCTATTATAATATTTTACAAATCAATAACAAACAGCAAACAGAGTATATATAAAAAATAATTCTTTAAGGCTTTACGTCCCCATAATAATCTAACAGTCTAAGTAAACCTCCCAAGACTGGAGTCAACCTGGTCACGAGCATCTAAGAAATAAAACTAACTCTGCTAATGTCTTAAACAATGTCTATGAAATAAATACTAATACTAATAAAGGAAGGGAAATGGAGAAGCTGCGGACGTCGGACAGCTACCTCAAAATCCCGTAAAGTTGCTGCTAACGAACAAAGATGGCTACTGCTCCGCACTAGTACCTGGATCTGCACACAGGGGTGTAGGAAGTAATGATGAGTATGCCAACTCAGTAATAATGAAAATAAATCACAGTCTGAAGTATATGAAACACATAGCACAGATACACCAATCCACAAAACAGTAAAACATCGAGTCTCAATACAGTATACATAATTTAGAAAACCAGTTTCCAAAAATCCCTTGAAACAAGTATATTTTCAAATATTTCTCAGTAAGACTCTCAGTAAAATCTGTTTGAAAAATGAAGTGAATCATAGTCAAAACTCAGTAAAATATCATCGTAAAACTGCCCCTCGGGCCATAATAATCTCTCATAACATTTCCCTCAGCACCTCACCATCACTCAGTATCAGCCCTGCGGGCAACCTCTCAGTCACTCAGTATAAACCCTGCGGGCAACATCACTCGCACTCAGTAGGTACCTGCGCTCACTGGGGGTGAGTACAGACTCCGGAGGGGCTCATACAACCCAAGTGCTATAAAACAAGCCACATCATCGCATAGATCACTCTCAGGCACTCGACCTCTCTCATATCATAACATCCTCACATTGGCCCTCGGCCTCACTCATATCATAACATCCTCACATTGGCCCTCGGCCTCACTCATATCATAACATCCTCACAACATTGGCCCTCGGACTCACTCGGTCAGACACTCTCAGCATGCCACTCGGGCCATGAATAAAACGGGGTTCTCGACCCAAAATAGTATTTCATTTCAAGAAATAGTAATATCATCAAATAAGAGTGTCAACAATTACACAAGAAAGACTGAGTGAAAAAGCATAGTTTCAAAATAGTGAGAATATCAGTAAAACAGCCCCCAAGGGGTTAAAACAGATCGGCACTAGGCCCCAAACATGGCTTACAGCCCAATTATATCAAATCATAGTAGTACTATAGAGAATAAGCTTTGAAATCAGTTTCGCAACTCAATAGTTGCCTAAAAAGGTAAGTTTTTTTCCAAATTTCTAGTTCGTGCACATCCCACACTCGTCATCCAGTGTGTGCGTCACTCCAAATCCATGAAAGGATGTAAAGTCTGGGGTTTCATACCCTCAGGACAGGATTTAAAGACATTACTTACCTCAAACTAGCCCGAAAAACTACTCTGCAACCCGCTTGCCTCTCGTATCAACTTCCGAATGCTCCAAATCTACCTAGATCAGATTTTTATCATCAAATTATGCTAAAGGAATGAATTCCAATTGAAAAATATCGATTTTAGCTCAAAATCTGAAATTAGCCAAAACCCGACCCCCGGGCCCGCATCTTGGAACTCGACAAATTTTATACCAAAGTGTTCTTCGTCATCTCACGAGTCTGTACATATAAAGAACGCTAAAATCGGAGTTCGTTTGACCCGTCAAATCGACCCCTAAAGGTCTCATAATCTCAAGCCCTAACTCCACCTCTTTCTACTGATTTTCATGAATTTAAACACTGATATTTGATCCTTAATCACATATAATCGAGTATTAGGGTCAAAAATCCTACCTCAATGAAGAACAAAGATTTCCTCTCTTCAATATCGCCTCAAAAGCTCTCTTTCCGTACAAAAATGGTGAAAAGTGGGTATTGGTCGCGGAGGGTTTATTTAAATACTGCCCAGACTTTTCTTCACTGCGATCGCGGAACCTTTCACGCTATCGCGAAGAACAAATCCACTGACCCTCAACTTTACTCATTGCGATCGCAGCCTAAGCCACGCGATTGCGATGCTCATATTCGTTGACCTACGCGATCGCGTACCCCATCACGCGATCGCGAAGAACGATTGCTCTTCCTCACGCGCCCCTCTCATATACACTACGCGATCGCCAGATGTTCCACGCGACCGCACTGCCTATACTGCCCAACCTCTGCGATCACGGACGCCTTTATGCGATCGCAAAGTGTAATTTATTGCTCCCCTCACTTTGCATTATGCGATCGCAGAGAAGGTTTTTCTGCTGCACCAAAAACCAGAAAACCAGCAATTCTCTAAGGTCCGGAAATGTCCGTTAACCACCCTAAATCAATCCCGAGCCTCTCGAGACCCCAACCAAATTTACCAACATATCCCATAACATCATTCAAACTTAGTTGAACTCTCAAAACACTAAAAATAACATCAAAACACCAAAATCACATCGGATTCAAGCCTAAGAACTTTGAAATTTCAAAAATCCACCAACGATGCCGAAACTATCCAAAAGAACTCCGATTGACCTGAATTTTGCAGACATATCCAAAATGACATTACGAACCTGTTCCAACTGTCGGAATTCCATTCCGACCCTGATAGCATATTTTCCACTGTCGATCGGAAATCACCAAAAACTAACTTTCGCCAATTCAAGCCTAATTCTACACCAGACATCACAAAATTATTCTGAACACACTCCTAAGTCCCAAATCACCTAACGAAGCTATCCGAACCATAAAATCCGCATTCCGAGGTCGTTTACCAATAAGTCAACTCTCAGTTGACTTTTCAAACTATAAGGCCATTTTTAAAGACTAAGTGACTAAACTTTCACTACAACCATTCCGGTTCCAAGCCTACCAACTCTAACGCATCATAAACAGTATAACCAACCTATGACAAGTCAATAACAGTGATTATAATGCGAGTTCTACGGAACGACCGATCGGGTCGTTATATTCTCCCCACTTAAACATACGTTCGTCCTCGAACGTGCCCAGAGTTGTTCCAAACACCACCAAAATTGTTGTGTAACCTACCATGAACATATTCGGAGGTGATTCCACGTCACCTTACCCCATATAGGTCTAATATCACAACATAGTTGAAATTTCGAAGTCCGATCCTGACCCATAAACCTTAGAACTAAATTTCCACTTATAAGTCCATTCACAAGATCAAATATCCACGACTATAAGCTGAAGTAGTATGAACACGCTGTATCAAGCCATATCTGCAACACAAGATGAAATCGCATAATATACCGCATGAGTCAACACTCATAGCGATGACTCCTAATCCATATCGCTGCTCATAACAACCCAATACCGGTAATAACCTCTTATCAAACAAAACCTCGCTTAAACACTTTCATATGGTGTCGTTGATGAAAGAAACACGTAAAAACCAGGAACCATTTGTCCGATCAGCGTCAATACCATCCAGAGCCATAACTTGTGCAATTCGTGCACTCAATAACAACATCCCAAGAGCTCAATTCATAAAATAGAGAAGACTCACACGAGAGGACTATCCTGCCATTACTCTTGCCATTACCACATCATGCTAAAATCCTGATACATATCGTGAAATCATATCACACAAATCCGACACCAAGGATCATACCTCTACCTAACTCAGCTGCAAAGCGTGATCCCATCCAACCGCTGGACCACATGACATACTCCAAGCCACCTTGCTCAAAATCAATAACCATGCAAAATTCGACATCAATTACACAAAGTGCATTGCCATAACCACGGGGAAATCGGACGATACCATGCAACCGAACCAGAAAGAACATAACCAACACGTCTCAATCCTGCAACACCCAATTACTTACCTTACTCAAATCTCGCTGTAAAGCCCCAATAGAACTACACCCTATGCACATATATAACCAACGATCACAACTCCTCGAAACACCGAAATGTAACTCATAGATCACTCCAAAACACGAATAAGCTCAATGACAATCAAATGGTACATCCCTCAACAATAGCAATTTGGGGTCAACAATTCCGACTCAGTGTAGAACACACACCCATACTGGCCTACCAATAATTATATTCTAAATCAACTCTGGTCCTCCATAATAGGTAGATAACTCTATGAAAGTTTATAATGAATGAATCATGGCATATACTAACACCTGACTAGCTTTGCTCGCATCCTCATAGTTCACAACCAAAAAAAATACTCTGTTTATTAGAACTCTTAGTCTCAAGGTCCATGAAGTGCACCAATTACTATATTTGATCTCCACTCCACCGCTCGAATATGTAACACATCCCTGATACTCCACATTCCATGAGGGATACCCCTAAAATTCCTCTGTGACACCAAGCAACCTTGAATATCAACAGTGATCCAACAAAAGAGTAGAGTAACACCAATGAAGCACCCTTACTCAAACACATGGCCCTAAACATATTGCCCTTTCTGAATGTATACCCCCATCCAGTCACACAAATTAGTGATATCATCTACCTAGTCATCTGGAACTGCTCGTACTGCCTAAGAGTTCGTTCCATATCTGAACCACAACCTCACACATGCAAATCTCATCCCTACACAATATGCCTCCTACAACATGCCCTCTTATGATAAATATGGGAACTTTATAATTCCTTTCGAGCCACAAGCAATTACGTACCCCAATAGCCAAGAACTTTCCATTGATCCCATTTAGAAGCAAAATCACTATACATCACATGGCCCTCACGCTAGTAGAAATATACATCTCTAACCGTGGTAGAAACCATTAAGAACTCCTGAATCATATTTGTACAACACCAAACCGCTAGGACTGAATCCTTCTAACTCAACCAAGCTACGCATGCCACCAAATCACAAGAGAATTGCTAAGAAACACCTATAACAACTCATTACCTTATAAAAACCCAAAGAACTAACCATATCCCTTATCATGCCGATCCGACCTACTACCAAGCTGTCCTATTTACCCAGGTTCCTTCTGACTTACCTTCGAATTGATACTTCTTTTGCCATAATACCGCAATTCTCAATCCCGACTCACCACACGAGACCCAAGCATAAGACTGTACCGTCTAAGGATCGTAAGCCGCTGAATACTCTCTCAAATATCCCCAAAAGTACCACATTCAAAATACTTACCCTGAAGAGACTTCCTGGGAATCTAAAGCCATTACCTTCACTTTCCTGATATTGATATGTAGAATCCATGATAATGTAGAAATGCCACAAGTCTTGACACCCTCCGATGTAAATCTCTGTTCTAGCCAAATACACCTCTTGAAGATCCCCAATTGTTACGTATAACCTTGAACCCATCGGAACTATTCTCGAGAGTCTTCCACTCTACGCAAATCTCAATTACCCTGACCAAGTAAACAGAACGAGCTGACCCCCCTTGCAAACCACATACTAGGATAAGTAATCCATACATTTAAGCAATAAGCAAACTCATACACTGCACACACTATACCTTCAAGCGCAACTCAATCATTCAACAAATTCCATTACCCGTAAAGTACATTACAACCTGTATCGAAGAAATTTCCCATTACTCGAGCCATTCCCATACTCCACCTTTGCAAATCATATCCGGTTCACCAATATACCTCGATCCTACCACTACAACACATAATCGTGCAATCAACTTATCATTAACGGACTACCCCACTTGGCTCAAAGCCAAAGACCAAGACAAACACTAACTCACGATGCCCATACACTATCATTGCCACCATACTGTGGTGAGGTTCAACTAAATTCTCCATAAGCTCATATGACCCAAACCATCTAACCCTCAAATCGCATGCAAATCTTGTATTCACCATCGTAATGGTCATGTCAACTCCCTCAAGTGATCTAAACTTAAATTACAACATACATCATTTACTGATAGAGAGAACTCACTACAGTAAAACATAAGGGCCACCCACCTCAGGACAACCCGCAGGAGATACCCCTGCCTGCTTAACCTCAAAATGATATCTCCCAATACTCTCCTGAAAATCATAGCTATCACACAATCACTATACCTTCCTACAGTAGAACGCAACCACTGCCTGCCCTCGAGACATCCCATTAAGAGGTATAAGAACCGGAAGTTGATGGCAATACCAACACTGGAGCTGTGGTCAAGGAAATCTTGAGCTTCTGGAAGCTCTACATACACTTGTCTGACCACATGGATACATTCACTGGACACCGCGTGTCCCAAGAATGCTACTGAACTGAGCCAAAAATTCACACTTGGAGAACTTCGCACAAAGCTTCTCCTCCCTATATCCTCGTAATACCATCATCAATTGCTGAGTATACTGCCCCTGGCTACGAGAGTACGACATGATTCCATCAATAAATACAATAACAAAGGAGTTATAATACGGCTGAATACACCGTCAATCAAATACATGAACACTGCTGGGGCATTGGTCAGCTCAAAAGACATCACAGGAACTCAGAACATAACAAGCAAACCCGCTTCACTCCACAACAAAACCACACGAGAGGTCCTTCAATACTCATAACTCGAAGCCATATTCTAACTCAATACAAAAGTCAAATAATCAATGGTTATTGACACATCTCCCGCCAATTCATTTTGGTCACAATCAAACAACCTGAATACATCTAACTATCCGATCACACTCACCATGTAGTCATCTAGTCACAAAGTTCCATCAATAAGGACACAAACGGACATATAAGTCCCCCAACACATGTGCTCACACAAATGAAATCTCGACACTCAAGCCACAGACAAAATCTGGCCTCAAGTCCTTCCGACTGGCCCATTATTTACATGTTAAAAATCACATCTCACCCTTGGAAGTCACAAGCCGTCGACGCACAACTGATACCAAGCGCTCGCGTGCGCATTTGAATACATGAAAGGAATTCAAAGAGTTACGCTTTTGGCTGAATAAATGGATTCGCACGATAAGAATTCAAGAATGTGGAATGTTTCCTAAGGGTTCTGCAGCCTCTCGAAGATAAGTACAGACGTCTCCGTACCGATCCGCAAGACTCTACTAAACCTGCTCATGACCGTTGAGTCCTATGTAACCTAGAGCTCTGATACCAACTTGTCACGACCCCAAATCCTAACAGGTCGTGATGGCGCCTATCGTGGAACTAGGCTAGCCAACCATCACATAACTACCCATTCGTTCTATTATAATATTTCACATATCAATAACAAGCAGCAAACAGAGTATATATAAAAATAATTCTTTAAGTCTTTACGTCCCCATAATAATCTAACAGTCTAAGTAAACCTCCCAAGACTGGAGTCAACCTGGTCACGAGCATCTAAGAAATAAAACTAACTCTACTGATGTCTTAAATAATGTCTATGAAATAAATACTAATACTAACAAAGGAATGGAAATAGAGAAGCTGCGGATGCTGGACAACTACCTCAAAATCCCGTAAAGCTGCTGCTAACGAACAAAGATGGCTACTGCTCCGCACTAGTACCTGGATCTGCACACCGGGGTGCAGGGAGTAATGATGAGTACGCCAACTCAGTAGTAATGAAAATAAATCACAGTCTGAAGTATATGAAACACACAACACAAATACACCAATCCACAAAACAGTAAAACATCGAGTCTCAATACGGTATACATAATTTAGAAAACTAGTTTCCATAAATCCCTTGAAACAAGTATATTTTCAAATATTTCTCAGTAAAATCAATTTGAAAAATAAAGTGAATTATAGTCAAAACTCAGTAAAATATCATCGTAAAACTGCCCCTCGGGCCATAATAATCTCTCATAACATTTCCCTCAGCACCTCACCATCACTCAGTATCAGCCCTGCGGGCAACCTCTCAGTCACTTAGTATCAGCCCTGCGGGCAACTTCTCAGTCACTCAGTATCAGCCCTACGGGCAACCTCTCAGTCACTCAGTATCAGCCCCGCGGGCAACATCACCCGCACTCAGTAGGTACCTGCGATCACTGGGGGTGTGTACTGACTCCGGAGGGGCTCCTACAGCCCAAGCGCTATAAACAAGCTACATCATGGCATAAATCACTCTCCGGCACTCGGCCTCTCTCATATCATAACATCCTCACATTGGCCCTCGGCCTCACTCATATCATAACATCCTCACATTGGACCTCGACCTTAGTCATATCATAACATCCTCACAACATTGTCCCTCGGCCTCACTCAGTCAGACACTCTCATCATGCCACTCGGTCCATGAATAAAATGGGGTTCTCGACCCAAAATAGTATTTCATTTCAAGAAATAGTAATATCATCAAATAAGAGTGTCAACAATTTCACAAGAAACACTGAGTGAAAAATCATAGTTTCAAAATAATGAGAATATCAGTAAAACTGCCCCCAAGGGGTTAAAACAGATCGGCACTAGGCCCCAAACACGGCATACAGCCCAATTATATCAAATCATAGTAGTACTATAGAGAATAAGCTTTGAACGCAGTTTCGCAACTCAAAGTTGCCTAAAAAGGTACGTGTTTTTCCAAATTTCCAGTTCGTGCACGCCCCACACTCGTCATCCAGTGTGTGCGTCACTCCAAATCCGTGAAAGGATGTAAAGTCCGAGGTTTCATACCCTCAGGACAGGATTTAAAGACATTACTTACCTCAAACTAGCCCGAAAAGCTACTCTGCAACCTGCTTGCCTCTCTTATCAACTTTCGAATGCTCCAAATCTACCAAGATAAGTTTTTATCATCAAATTATGCTAAAGGAATGAATTCCAATCTAAAAATATCGATTTTAGCTCAAAATCCGAAATTAGCCAAAACCCGGCCCCTAGGCCCGCATCTCAGAACTCGACAAATTTTATACCAAAGTGTTCTTCGCCATCTCCCGAGTCCGTACATATAAATAACGCTAAAAGCGAAGTTCGTTTGACCCCTCAAATCGACCCCTAAAGGTCTCATAATCTCAAGCCCTAACTCCACCTTTTTCTACAGATTTTCATGAATTTAAACACTGATATTTGATCCTTAATCACATATATTTGAGTATTAGGGTCCAAAATCCTTACCTCAATAAAGAACAATGATTTCCTCTCTTCAAAATCGCCTTAAAAGCTCTGTTTCCATACAAAATTTGTGAAAAGTGGGTATTGGTCGCGGAGGGTTTACTTAAATACTGCCCAGGCTTTTCTTCACTACAATCGCGGAACCTTTCAAGTGGTCGCGAAGAACAAATCCACTGACCCCCAACTTTACTCATTGAGATCGCAGCCTAAGCCACGCGATCGCGATGCTCATATTCCTTGACCTACGTGATCGCGTACCCCATCACGCGATCGCGAAGAACGATTGCTCTTCCTCACGCCCCCCCCCCCCCCCATNCTACGCGATCGCAAGATGTTCCACGTGACCGCACTGCCTATGCTTCCCAACCTCTGCCATCGCGGACGCCTTTATGCAATCGCAGAGAGTAATTTCCTGCTCCCCTCACTTTTCACTACGCGATCGCGATTTCTCCTACACGGTCGTAGAGAAGGTTTTTCTGCTGCACCAAAAACCAAAAAAACCCAGCAATTCTCTATGGCCCGGAAATGTTCGTTAACCACCCGAAATCAATCCCGAGCCTCTCGGAACCCCAACCAAATTTACCAACACATCCCATAACATCATTCAAACTTAGTTGCACTCTCAAAACACTAAAAATAACATCAAAACACCAAAATCACATCGGATTCAAGCCTAAGAACTTTGAAATTCTAAAAATCCACCAACTATGCCGAAACTATCCAGAACAACTCCAATTGACCTGAAATTTTGCAGACATATCCAAAATGACATTACAAACCTGTTCCAACTGTCGTAATTCCATTCTGACCCCGATAGCCTATTTTCCACTGCCGAGCGGAAATCACCAAAAACTAACTTTCGCTAATTCAAGCTTAATTCTACACCGAACATCACAAAATTATTCTGAACACACTCCTAAGTCCCAAATCACCTGACGAAGCTATCCAAACCATAAAATCCGCATTCCGAGGCCGTTTACCAATAAGTCAACTCTCAGTTGACTTTTCCAACTATAAGGCCATTTTTAAAGACTAACTGACTAAACCCTCACTACAACCATTCCGATTCCAAGCCTACCAACTCTAACGCATCATAAACAGTATAACCAACCTATGAAAAGTCAATAATAGTGATTATAATGCGAGTTCTACGGAACGACCGACCGGGTCATTACAGATTCCCCCATCCTATATAAAGGGGGACCTTGTCATTTTTTGCACACATGATATTGAATACAATACGAGAACATTCTCTTCTCTCCAACTTAAACATTCTTCACTGTCAATTCCTTTGATTTATTGCTTACATTTATTATATTTCATTGATTGTTCTTCATTTATTACTCATCATTGATCATAAAGACCCCTCTTCGAGGCCCTTAGAACTGTTACGATCTCCATCGATCACCCATTGTTAACGCGGTATCTCAACCTCGAGGCCATACCTCGGCCAACTCTAGACCCCGACCTAAAGCAATTTGGTTTGCATATCTCTACTATCCTTTACTCTTATTTTATTTCCCTAAGTCATGTTTAGCATCTATTGCCTAACAACTAGTATTAAAATAAATCACATATTTTTAGAACCACATAATCAAATCTAATTGTAATTACCATTTTCAAGGTAAACAATGTGGCACATGAGCATAGGCTATTCTCCCAAAGATTCTCAAGTGCTTTACTCTTGGATTTCTTCCACTCCATGCTTCTTAAGGGGTTTGATCTCTAACATTTCTTGTTGGAGACCGGTTATTCAAATGCACAAGAAACTGCTTCAGCCTAAAATTCCTTGGGCATACCTTTAGCTTTCAACATACATCTAGACATATTAAGAATCGTTCGGTTCTTTCTCTCTGCAACTCCATTTTGTTGGGGTGAATAATGTATCGTTAGAGGGCGACGAATTCCATAAGACCGACATAAGTCATTAAATTCTTTTGAAGTGAATTCACCTCCTCTATCGGACCTTAAAGCTTTTATTTCATAGCCACTTTCTTTTTCTACAAGAACTTTGAAATTTTTAAAAGCAGTAAAAGCTTAAGATTTTTGGTTCAAGAAATAAACCCAAGTCTTTCTACTAAAGTCATCAATGAAGAGTAGAAATTATTTACTTTTGCCAAAGTAAAGTGGATTGATTGGCCCACACACATCAGTGTGAACAAGCTGGAGCGGTTTGGTTGATCTTGACATGGCCTCCTTTGGAAAATTCCTCTTTGCATGTTTTCCAAGAAGACAAGCTTCACACAATTGATTGAGATGGTTGATTGATGGAATCCCATGAACTATGTTCTTTTCTCCTATTGATTTGAGCGCGTCAAAATTCAAGTGCCCAAATCGCATGTGCCAACACCATGATTCATCTTGCACATTAGTTTTCAAACACTTTGCATCAATTGTCTTAAGATTCAGAGAGAATAATCTATTTTTAGCCATATGCACTTTAGCAATTAGAATTCCACTTGAATCTCTAAGCCAAAGATGCATATTTTTCATGTGGATGTCATATTCCTTTTCAAGAATTTGGCCCAAACTCAAAATATTACTTTTAAATTTTCGGACATAATAAACATCTTGAATTAACTTGTGACTATCGTCTTTATAGGAGATCAGAATCGTACATATCCCTTCGATTGAATCTTTGAGGTATCTCCAAAGGACACATTACCTCTCACTGTTTTATTTATCTCCACAAACTTCTCTTTGCATCCACTCATATGATTGCTTGATCCATTGTCCAAATACCACGAGCTGCAATCATCCCTGTCTTATTCCTTGAGCGCCATCAACAATGTTGACTCAACTTCTTCTTTCTTGTCGTCAACTAGGTTAGCTTTTTCTTCACCATTGCTATGACATTCCCAAGAGCAATGGCCAAATTTATGACAATTATAACACTCAATTTTGGATTTGTCATACCTTTGTCCATTATTTTCTTGGTAGTAGCCACGTCCTCTTCCTCCTCTGTGTCCACGACCACGACCTTTGAATGTCTGGTGGATTTTAACTTCATTGTTGAAGTTGTTACCATTACTTCTTCCTCTTCCATGACCACCACGACCTCGTCCTTGTCTGTTCCCTCGATAGCTTTTTTCACCTCCATAATCCTTAAAGGATGCGTGAGTTTTAAGAAGTTGCTCCAATGGCATTTCTTGTCTCCTCTTGATCTTTTCTTCATGGGCTTGTAAAGAACCCTCCAATTGCTCCACCGTCATGGAGTCTAAATCTTTAGACTCCTCAATAGCACACACCACAAAATCAAATTTAGGTGTTAAAGTGCAAAGGATATTTTCTACCACATGGATATCTTCAATTTCCTCCCCACATCTTCTTAATTGATTTACAATAGCCTTCACTTTTGAACAATAATTCGAAATGTATTCGGATTCTTTCGTTTTTAAAACTTCAAAATCATCCCTTAGAGTTTGAAGTTTTACCTTCCTCACCTTGTCAACTCCTTGAAGACAATTTTGTAAAATCTCCCAAGCTTCCTTTGAGGTGGTAGTATCTGCCACCTTCTCAAACATGGCATCATCCGGACATTGGTGGATGAGCGTGAGGGTTTGTTGATCCTTCTTCCTTGTCTTTTCCAAGACATCTTTTTCATTTTGAGGCAGAGCTTCCTCATTATCGGGTTTTGCAGACCCTCTGTCTATGATTTCCCACACATTTTAGGAGCCAAGAATGACTTTCATACGTATACACCATTTTTCATAATTATCTTTTGTGAGACGGGGGTGTTAGAACTGATTTTAGTGATGCAAATAGTATATTTTCTGTATGTAGGTACCTCTCGAGATTGAAGGGACAAGATCACTGACGCATCCAAGATTGAAGAAACTATGGAAGATTGTATCCAATATGATCGTTGATTGCATCAAAAACTAAGGAAATAAATTAAGATTGACGGAATAGATTGAGGAGATCAAATCAATCAAATATATCAAGAATCTGGAAGAAAATCAATATTGCGGCTAAATCAGGAAAGACCAAGATCCTAGGAGAATTTCAGCGCCATCAAAGGGAGTCTCCAGCGCTTATTTCTCAGCCCTAGCTGTTGCGGGACATCTTTATTCTTGGAAAGAATCAATCTCTTTCCAAGGATCAAATCTCTTGGGTTGGCAACATCTCTTCAGCAATCAAGCTTTCTCCACAGTATTTAAACCTATTCTTGTACCCTAGAAAGATATACTTTGATCGAACCAACTACCCTCTATTTGTTCTACTACATACAAACATTGTAGCTCTTTTAAGATCTATTGTGTAACAAGTTAGAGAAGAAAGAGAGAAAACCACTAGTGAGGTATTGTATCAAAGAGAAACGAGTGTCACTGAAAGTTATCCATTGGTGTAAACAACACCATCATTGTATACTCGAGAACATCATTCACTGAAAGAGAACACCCTTGAACCCAAGGGGACTGGACTAGGATTCACATTGAATCCGAACCAGTATAAAATTTCGGTGTCTTTAATTCCTGCATATTTATTACTGCCTTAACATTCTGTTGCATTATTATCGCTTTATCATAACTAGTCGACTAATTGCAAAACCAGTTAACTAATAAGGAATAAAATTACAAATAGTTAATTCACCCCTCCCCCCCCCCCCCCCCCCCCCCCCTCGCTTGAACTTTCAATTGGTATCAAAGTTTGGCTCACAATTTTTCTTTGCTTAACAACTTGTGAGAAAAGATCATGGCAAATCAAATCATTGTTGGAGCACTTTTCCAGGAAGGAACATCACAAATGAGGCCACCATACTTCAACGGTCAATACTTCTCTCATTGGAAAGTGCATATGGAAACTTACGCAAAATCCTATGATGTCAAGGTATAGAGAGTCAACAAAAAGGGAAACTACCCACTACCTGTTGTTTCTGCTCAACCTCTCGATGATCTTGAAGATATTGATGCATACACTAAAGAACAAATGGTGGTTGTGCAAGTTAATTCAAAAGCAAGAAATCTTCTTTACAATGTTATTAGTGGTGAAGAATATCAGAAGATCTCCAGTGGTGACACATCCAAGGAAATGTCGGATAAACTCGAAGTTACTTATGAAGGAACGAGCAAGGTGAAAGAAACTCACATCAATATGCTGGTGCACGACTACGAACTCTTCCAGATGAAGGAAGGAGAATCCATTGAAGAAATGTTTGCCAGATTCAACAAAATTATAAGTGATCTAAAAGCATTTGGCAAGCCATACTCCAGTGGTGATCAAGTTAGGAAAATTCTGAGAAGTCTACCTACCACTTGGCAGACAAAGGTCGTCACACTTGAATCTCAAGATCTAAACAAAATGTCATATGACGAACTTCGAGGAGAACTCATAGCCTTTGAAAAGACTCATCTCAAGAAAACTACTCAAGAAGAAAAGAAGAAGACTGTAGCTTTCAAAGCTATAACTGATAGAGAAGAAAGCGACATTGATGATGATCCTGAAGCTCTTATACAAGAAATTTCTCTAGTATCAAGAAACATGGATGTACTAACGAGAAGATACAGAAACACCAAGAAAGGTAGGTTCCCATCTCGACGAACCGGGCATTATAGTGAACAAGACAAAAATGATGGAAAATGCTATGAATGCGGAAGATTCGGACATGTTCAAGTTGAATGTCCTTAAATTAAAGAAAAGTCTCCAGAGGATTCAACAAGAACAAATCATTCGAAAGCTGGAGTGATGAAGACAGTTCAGAACATGAGGAAATATCCAACTTATGTTTTATGACAATCCTAGAAAATGATATGAAGAAAATCTCTGGATGCTGGACAGATGGGGATGATTCAGACAATGATGAAAAAGATGAAAATGAAAACTATTTCATGGAACGAGGTGAAACAAGCAAGGTAAGACCCTATAATTGTGATAGATGTAATAAATTGCAGGATGTTCTTGATCTTACTCTAAAAGAGTCACAAAAACTATTTGATGAAATAAAAAGACTCAATAGAGAAATAAGAGACTGGAAACTCAAACTTGAAGTATGCGAAATTGAACAAGATATACTTCAGGATGAGTATGATGGATTACTTGTGCAGCTTAACCGCATGCGAAAACCCACCAGTCACAGTTCCACTAGGTCCAGTCAGACGTCTTATAAGTCGACTAAAGAAGGACCAACCGGAACAAAGTCAACTAGTTCTGACTCAAGTAGGGACTCCAAAACTGGATCAAGTCCCAAATGTCACTACTGCAATAAGAGTGGGCATAAATACTTCTTTTGTCGTTTTTGTAAATCAAATATGTCAGGATGGGTTTGGAGACCCAAAAATAATCCTGAATATAGCCATGCTAACCCAAAAGGACCCAAGCAAACTTGGGTACCTAAGAAAAGATAAACATCATGTTTTGCAGGAACACCACAGAAGGAGTCGCAAAGGAAAATGGTCTTTGGATAGTGCGTGTTCCAGTCACATGATAGGAGACAGGAATCTGTTTAAAGAAGTTAAAAAAATTGATGGAGGAAATGTGAAATTTGGTGATGATTCAAAAGGGAAAATAGTTGGTACCGGAACAGTTCCTTTCAACAACAATTGCGATATCACTGAAGTTTATCTCGTGGATGGACTTAACTACAATCTCCTAAGTATAAGTCAATTATGAGACTCAGGATATGAGGTAAAATTTAAGAAAATAGGTAGTGCCATCGAGGAAGAATCAGGTAAAACAATCCTCCCAGGTAAAATGTATGGAAATGTTTATATTCTTGATGGTTTTGAAAGTATAGATGGTCATATTTGCTTAACATCTATTTCTGATGATCCCTGCCTATGGCATAAGAAACTTGGTCACGCAGGCATGCATTTGATAGAAAAACTTTCCAATCGAGAATTAGTTATTGGTTTACCCAAACTGAATTTTTCTAGATATCATGTGTGCAATGCATGTCAAATTGGTAAGCAAACCAGAAATTCTTTCAAAATCAAAGACATGGTTTCTACCTCAAAGCCATTACAATTACTGCATATTGATTTATTTGGACATACTAGAACTGCTAGCTTTGGAGGTAAAAGATATGCTTTTGTTATTGTTGATGATTACTCACGTTTCACTTGGGTGATTTTTCTATCTCACAAAGATGAAGCCTTGAAAATTTCGAGATTTTTTGTAAAAAGGTTGAGAGAGAAAAAGGATTTCTCATTACTACCATGCAAAGTGATCATGGAGGAGAATTTGAAAGTCGAGCATTTGCAGACTTCTGCAATGATCAAGGATATACTCACAATTTCTCTGAACCAAGATCACCTCAACAAAATGGAGTGGTTGAAAGGAAAAACAGAACTCTACAGGATATGGCCAGTCGCATGCTACTAAAACATTCATTGCCAAATCACCTTTGGGCAGAATGTGTAAGTACTGCTTGTCATATTCTGAATCGATGCCTCATTAGACATATCCTGAAGAAGACTCCGTATGAACTATGGAAAGGTAAACGTCCAAACGTAAGTTATTTTCATCCTTTTGAAAACAAGTGCTTCATTCACAACAATGGTAAGGACAATATTGGAAAATTTGATCCAAGAAGTGATGAAGGTATTTTTCTAGGTTACTCCTTAAACAATAGATCTTTTAGAGTCTATAATAAACGCACCTTGTGCGTAGAAGAATCAGTACATGTTATTTTTTTATGAGAATAACACTCGGGCCGAGAAAGAATTCATTGCAAGTGATGATGAGCAAGCACAGAAATCTCAAGAGGAAAGCAAACCTCAAGAGTCAACCAGTAAACCCGCCAACATGGAAGAGTCGACTATTGTTATCAGTAATAGTCAACCAGAAGAACCAAAAGAGTCAGTCGCTCCTGTTGTTCGTCCAAATAAATGGAGGAGTGAACCAGAGTATCCTAAAAAATTCATCATTGGAGATCCAAACGAAGGAATGAGAACAAGAGGAGCTCTCAAAAAGAAAACAAACATAGCTTTGATATCTCAAATTGAGCCGAAGAAAATTGAAGAAGCCTTAAAAGACTCAAGCTGGGTGAAAGCAACGCAGAAAGAACTTGATCAATTTGATAAAAATCAAGTATGGAAACTAACACCCAAACCAGCAAACGCTCCAATTATAGGAACAAAATGGGTTTTCAGAAATAAGCTAAATGAAGAAGGAAAAGTTATCAGAAACAAAGTGATACTTGTCGCTCAAGGGTACTCACAGCAAGAAGGAGTCGACTATGACGAGAATTTTGCTCATGTGGCACGACTGGAATCTATAAGAATTCTTTTTGCATATGCTTCTTTCAAAAGATTCAGACTGTTCCCGATGGATGTTAAAAGTGTGTTCCTAAACGGGTTCATCGAAGAAGAAGTCTATGTAAAACAACCTCCTGGATTCAAGGACTCAAAGTTTCCTTACCACATGTTTAAACTGACCAAAGCTCTATACAGGCTAAAACAAGCTCCACGAGCATGGTATGAACGACTCAGCTCATTCCTCATTGATAATGGATTCACAAGAGGTAAAATAGACACTACTTTGTTTATTAAAAGATCATCTG
This sequence comes from Nicotiana undulata, assembly GCA_005239495.1. NCBI lineage: Eukaryota > Viridiplantae > Streptophyta > Magnoliopsida > Solanales > Solanaceae > Nicotiana > Nicotiana undulata. The sequence continues at coordinate 31,588 of ML263612.1, forward strand.
AAGGTAATCTCATTATTAAAGTTTATGTTGATGATATTATCTTTGGTAGTACTAACCCTCTTCTATGCAAGGAATTTTCTGTTCTTATGCAAATTGAATTCGAAGTGAGTATGATGGGAGAACTAATGTTCTTCCTTGGATTACAAATTCAACAATATGAAGAAAGGACTTTCATATGCCAAACCAAGTACACCAAGGAACTGATTCAGAAGTTTGGCATGGAAAATGCAAAAGCTATTAGCACTCCTATGAGTCCCTCAACAAATCTTGATAAAGATGAACAGGGAACCTCTGTTGATGAAACTAAGTATCGAGGAATGATTGGTTATCTTCTTTATTTAACTACTAGTCGACCTGATATCATGTTTAGTGTGTGTAAATGTGCCAGGTTCCAGTCAGCACCAAAGGAATCTCATATGACAGCAGTCAAAAGAATCATTCGATATCTTATTGGGACTACTTCATATGGATTATGGTATCCTCACTCTAACACCTTCAATTTAGAAGGTTTTTCAGATACTGATCTTGCAGGTGACAAGGAATACAGAAAAAGTACCAGTGGTACATGTAAACTACTTGACAAAGCTTTAGTGTCTTGGAACAAAAAGAAACAAGGATCAGTCGCATTATCCACGACTGAAGCTGAATATATTTCCATTGGACAATGTTGTGCTCAATTACTTTGGATGTCTCATTAGCTCGGTGACTATAAACTTTCCTTTAAACCTATACCAATTTTCTGTGATAATTCTAGTGCTATTTGTCTCTCAAAAAATCATGTGCATCATTCTAGAGAAAAGCATATAGATATATCATTTCATTAGAGATCATGTTCTTAAGGGAAATATAGAAATATCGTTTGTTGGAACTAATGATCAATTAGCTGATATCTTCACTAAGCCCCTATTAGAAGAAAGATTTTTCTTATTAAGAGAACTTCTTAGCATAGTGTGCATTAGCGGTAAAAATTAGGACCAATATGTCATTGTCTAACTTATGTGTGCCTAATGTATTATTTCTTTTTGTAATCATTTTTTGCGCCTACGATTTCCCTCTTTTTTCCTCTCTTTTCACATCAGTTGCAGAGTTCAAAGAAGGAAATCCAATCATCGCGTCTTCTCATCTGACAACCCTTCCTTTTCTGTACTCAATTGTCAGAAAACACCTTTAATGCCTCAATATCTTTTCAATCCCCATCATCTTCTCCGTGTAGAAAACCCTCTCAGAAACCCACTCATCAACAATTCTCATCAATGGCCAAACACTCTAAGAATCCCTCCGCCTCTACCAGAAAAAGCACTCGTTCCAGAGCCAAAACCCCTGCTCAACCTCCTGAACAAGTAGACCTAGGGTCCGAACAATATGAAGGTTTTGCCTCTTCTCAGGCTGACCTATCTGACCATTCTTAACCTCTAGGAGAAAAAGCTTTAGGTAAATGACCCGTGGAAGAAACCCCTGTTTCGTTCACTCCAAAGAAATAAAAAATCTATCTTTCCAGCACCCTCGAGTCTGACCTAAACTTCTGGATTTCCCCAAATAGAGATTTCTTTATCGCCTTGAAAGACAAGCTTATTGCTCATGGGAGGATAGTTAATCTTGATGACATGGAAGCCCTAAATTGTAAAGTAAAAGATCTTTTCGTCTATCAAGGATGGTCTAAGTTTTTCTCTGTTCCTGTGCCCAAAGTTTATGAACCTCTGGTAACAATGTTCTATGCAAACCTTCATTCTAGTAAGCATGATAGGTTGGAGTCCTTAGTGCTAGGCAAGCGTATTATCCTTGATTGTGCATTGTTTGACTCTATTTTTCAGTGTAGGTGTTCTGGTTTTCCTATGCTCTTCAAAAACTCCTGGCTTGATGATTTTGAAATCTCCTTTGATCAAGCGAAAAAGTGTATTGCTGAGTATCCCTCTAATTACCTTCCTAACCAGTTAGGTCCCAGTGATGTGAGTTTTGAAACCCGTGTTCTAGCCCACATTGTTGCTACCTCTCTTCTTCCTCGAACCGGTTCTTTCTCCACTTTCTCTCTCAGGGACACCTTCTTTGTTTACTGTCTTGTGACTAAACTCAAGATCAAGTTGTCCTCCTGGGTTATCAACTTCATGATTGAGAGTGCTGAAGACCCCACTAGTCTACCCTATGGCCTGGCCATTACCCTTATTCTGGTAGGACACAATATTTCTCTCTCTGAATACCCCTCCATACTGGTTTCAAAATCTTACAATCCAGAGCTTTTGTGAATATGGGGTATGTGTGCATTCAAGGGTCATGGGTTAAGAAACAAGAGAGTGAAGTCAAGCCTGCTCTGACTGAATCAAAATTCAAACCTTCTGCTTCTCTTCCTAGACAAAGTGATCCAGATTTGTCTGAAAAACTCCAGAGCATTATCTCTCAACTAGCTGAAATCAAGGATCTTCTCTCTGCCACTCAGTCCACTGTTAGTGACATTCATTCCATCTCCAAGGAGACAAGATATGATGTATCTAAAATTCGAGTTGCAATTCACAGGGTAAGGGAAAATGCTATCAAGGCGTTCAAGGTGATTCATGACAGGTTTGATGGAATGAGTATTTCAGCCACTGCCAGCTTTGATCAGATGAAAGAGGCGATTTTCAACACTCTTACATATTTTATACACCGTTAATGTGGAAGTTTAAGAAAATTTTGTTTGTTTTATTTTTGTCTGATGGGCTTGGACTAGGTGCCTAGTCGATGGATGATCTTTTTTTGTTTTGCTTAACTATATATCTGCAAACTCCTTGATGATATCAATCATATTTTGGTTTGCATTCCCTCTTTGTTGATGTCAAAAAGGGGGAGAAAAGGATATGTATGTAATAACACAGGTAAGCAGACAAGTCGACTCAAGTACATGTAATGATCGAGTTGACTACAGCACTTATCGAGGGGGGGCACGATAAGTCGACTACAACACTTACTAAGGGGGAGCAGAAGAAATTGATTATCATTACCTCCCACTGAGGGGGGTAACATACAGGGAAGTCAACTGATGTTTATACATATATTATTTTGTCATCATCAAGAAGGGGGAGATTGTTAGAACTGATTTTAATGATGCAAATAATATATTTTCTGTATGTAGGTTCCTCTCGAGATTGAAGGGACAAGATCACTGACGCATCAAAGATTGAAGAAACTACGGAAGATTGAATCCAATATGATTGTTGATTGCATCCAAAACTAAGGAAATAAATGAAGATTGACGGAATAGATTGAGGAGATCAAATCAATCAAAGATATCAAGAATCTGGAAGAAAATCAATCTTGCAGCTAGATCTGGAAAGACCAAGATCCTAGGAGAATTTCGGCGCCATCAAAGGAAGTCTCCAGCGCTTCTTTCTCAGCCCTAGCCGTTGCAGAACATCTTTATTCTTGGAAAGATTCAATCTCTTTCCAAGGATCAAATCTCTTGGGTTGGCAACATCTCTTCAGCAATCAAGCTTTCTCCACAGTATTTAAACCTATTCTTGTACCCTAGAAAGATTTACTTTGATCGAACCAACTACCCTTTCTTTGTTCTACTACATACAAACATTGTAGATTCTTTAAGATCTGGTGTGTAACAAGTTAGAGAAGAAAGAGAGAAAACCATTGGTGAGGCATTGTATCAAAGAGAAACGAGTGTCATTGAAAGTTATCCATTGGTGTAAACCACACAATCATTGTATACTCGAGAACATCATTCACTGAAAGAGAACACCCTTGCAACCCAAGGGGACTGGACTAGGATTCACATCGAATCCGAACCAGTATAAAATTTCGGTGTCTTTAATTCCTGCATATTTATTACTGCATTTACATTCTTTTGCATTATTATCGCTTTATCATAACTAGTCGACTAATTGCAAAACCAGTCAACTAATAAGGAATAAAATTAAAAGTAGTCAATTAACCCCCCCCCCCCCCCCCACTTTCAGGGAGTACTGAAAAGACAGCGACCCATTATTCGCCATGGCTCTGATACCACATTGTTGGGGGAAAAAATAATATTCCCGCCCAGGAATAATATCCACGGCAAATAATAATAACACAAGAGAGTAACAACGACATCAAATCTTTAAACGGGGTAAAATACAATACTCGAGCGGAGCATTATAACCACTATAATATTACAACTTAGTAGTGCCAAGAGGCTACTACAACTACCAAAGAAATTATAACGACCCGGTCGGTCGTTCCGTAGAATTTGCATTATTATTCCTATTTTTGCCTTGTCATAGGTTGGTTATATTGTTTATGATGTGTTAGAGTCGGTTGGCTCGGAATCGAAATGGTCATAGTGAGAATTGAGACACTTAGTCTCTAAAAATAATAGCTTTATAGTTGCAAAAGTCAACTCAGAGTTGACTTATTGGTAAACGACCTCGGAATATGGATTTTATGGTGCGGATAGCTTTGTTAGGTGATTTGGAACTTAGGAGTGTGTTCAGAGCATTTTTGTGATGTCCGGTGTCGAATTAGGCTTGAATTGGCGAAAGTTAGTTTTTGGCAATTTTCGGTCGGTAGTGGAAAATAGGCTATCGGGGTCGAAATGGAATTCCGAAAATTGGAACAAATTCGTAATGTCATTTTGGATATGTCTGTAAAATTTCAGGTCAATCGGATGTGGTTTGGATAGTTTCGGCATCGTTGGTGGAATTTAGAAATTTCAGAGTTCTTAAGCTTGAATTCAATGTGATTTTGGTGTTTTGATGTTGTTTTTGGTATTTTGAAGGCTCGATAAGTTTGAATGATCATATATGATGTGTTGGTATGTTTGGTTGGGGTCCCGAGGGGCTCGAGATTGATTTCAGATGGTTAACGGGCATTTTCGATCTTGTAAAGTCTACTGTTTTGCTGGTGTTGTGTTGCAGAGAATTTGAGCATCGCGTTCGCGGGTGGGGTCCCATGTTCGCGGAGGCTTAACTGGTCAGGTTGCTGATTTATTCTTCATGTTCGCGGAGGGAAGGATTCGAACGCGTAGGTGTAGGGTGAGGAAACATCGCGTTCGCGGTGAACGACACGCGTTCACGAAGAAGGCTGGGGGATTGGGGACCCCAGGGACTTTGGCCTACGCTATCGCGAAGGGGCGACCGCGTTCGCGGAGGGCAGGCCAGATAAGTTATCGCGTTCGAGACCAGGTAAGTGTGTTCGCGAAGGTCTAGGGGTGTTGGGTAGCGCGTTCGCGGGCAGGTGATCGCGATCACGAAGAGGAAAATTGGGGCCAGTTGGAAATGCTCTATGCAAACGCGGTCATGCTCATGCGTTCGCGATGAGTAAGATTCTGGGTAGTATAAATATAACCTATCCGCGACCAATACCCACTTTTCCACCATTTTTGAACGGGAAGAAGTTTTTGAGGCGATTTTTAAGAGAGAAAATCATTGTTCTTCATTGAGGTAAGGATTTTGGACCCTAAAACTCGATTATATGTGATTAAGGATCAAAATATCAGTGTTTAATTCATGAAAATCAGTAGAAAAAAGTGGAATTAGGGCTTGATAATATGAGACCTTTTAGGGATGATTTGAGGGGTCAAACGAACTCCGATTTTAGCGTTCTTTATATGTATGGACTCATGAGATGATGAAGAAAATTTTGGTATAAACTTTATTGAGTTCCGAGATGCGGGCCCGGGGGTCGGGTTTTGGCTAATTTCGGGTTTTGTGCTAAAATTGGTATTTTTCAATTGGAATTCATTCCCTTAGCATAATTTGAAGAGAAAAATCTGATCTTTAAAGATTTGGAGCACTCGGAAGTTGATTCGAGAGGCAAGCGGGTTGCAGAGTAGCTTTTCGGGCTAGTTTGAGGTAAGTAATGTCTTTAAATCATGTCCTGAGGGTATGAAACCCCGAACTTTACATCCTTTCACTGATTTGGAGTGACGCACACACTGGATGACGAGTGTGGGGCGTGCACGAATTGGAAATTTGAAAGAAATGTTCCTTTTTGGGCAACTATTGAGTTGCAAAACCGCTTTTAAAGCATATGGTTATTAGTATTACTATGTTTTGTTATACTTGGTTGTAAACTATGTTTGGGGCCTAGTGCCGATCTGTTTTAACCCCTTGGGGGATATTTTACTGATATTCTCACTACTTTGAAACTATGATTTTACACTCAGTCTTTCTTGTGAAATTGTTGACACTCCTATTTGATGATATTACTATTTCTTGAAATGCAATACTATTTTGGGTCGAGAACCCCGTTTTATTCATGGCCCGTGTGGCATGCTGAGAGTGTCTGACTAAGTGAGGGCGAGGGCCAATGTTGTGAGGATGTTATGATATGAGAGAGGTTGAGTGCCTGAGAGTGATTTATTCCATGATGTGGCTTGTTTATAGTGCTTGGGCTGTAGGAGCCCCTCCGGAGTCTGTACACACCCTTAGTGAGCGCAGGTACCTCTTGAGTGCGAGTGTCGAGTGATGAGTGATTGGGAGGCATGAGTGACAGTGAGGTTGCCCGCGGGGCTGATACTGAGTGATGGTGAGGTGCTGAGAGAAATTGTTACGAGTGATGAGTATGGCCCGAGGGGAAGTTTTATGATGATATTCTTCTGAGTTTTTGACTATGATTCACTTCATTTTTCAAACTGATATTACTGAGAAATATTGGAAAAATATACTTGTTTCAAAGGATTTTCCGGAAATTGGTTTTCGAACTTATGTATATTGTATTGAGACTTGATGTTTTATTGTTTTGGTGAATTGGTGTTTTGTGTTGTCTGTTTCATATGCTTTAGACTGTGATTTTATTTCATTACTACTGAGTTGCCGTACTCATCATTACTCCCTGCACCCCTATGTGCAGATCCAGGTATTGGTTCGGAGCAGTAGTCGTCCGAGCTCATTGTCATCAGCGTTTGGGATTTCGAGGTAGCTGTCCAGCGCCCGCAGCTTCTCCACTTCTCTTCTTCATATAGTACTTAGTATTTGATTCATAGACATTTATTATGACATTAGCAGAGTTAGTCTATTTCTTAGATGCTCGTGATCGGTTGACTCAAGTCTTGGGGGATTAGTTTAGACTGTTAAATTATATTATAATTGCTTAAAGACTTAGAGAAAAATATTAATTGCTTATTTTGCTGATTATTATTGATTTTCGAATTATTATAATAGAACAAATGTGTAGTAATGTGGTGGTTGGCTAGCCTAGTTCCACGATAGGCGCCATCACGACCTGTTAGGATTTGGGGTCGTGATAAAAATAATACGCTTTATTTTAAATACCTCACTACAATATTATCTCATTCACTATTTATCTTACAGGCTACAATCTGTGGATTACTCTCTCTAACTCTCTGTTGATTCTCTCGATTTGGTGTGTTTGATCTGAGAAGCAAATGCTTCTATTTATAGGAAGAGAACCTCCTTCTCTAACCAATCAGATGCGTTGGTTTTGCAATTTGCAAGTTGCCAACTTTGTTTTGTCTTTGGTCGCAACTTGTTGCCAGCTTTCTCTTTCTTTCTTTTTTTTAATTTTAAATGGGTCCCACATTTCTAACATTTTTTTAACGTGAAGTACCAGAGCCTACATGAAATAATATTGAGGCTTACCACCCAATTCATCTACATAGATCCGGCCTTGATTTTAAACGACGTCAAATTATTCTGAGGCATCAATTAACAGATTCCTGACCATGGATATTCAAGAGCCTCCATAAAGGACATTCAAGATATCGTAGCCTTAAAAATAAACCTCGAAATTAATCCTTTCTCAGTGGTGGAAATAGTAGCTTAATTAATTATCAAGCATATATATACTGGCGAGACGTGTCTTGGATTGAAGAGATCGATGAGTTCAGCCGCTAAAGTGTCAACAACCATCTCTTTACAAGAGTCCCAGCTTTCTTGATGTGAACTTATGATGGTGATACTGGAAATTATGGACATTAGCTATACCTCCAAAAAGGTATATATTGGTTATATTTTCAATGAACAAATGAAGATTAATTGAGAGAAGAACTTAGTCAAACCTTTGCCTTTAAAAACCTCTGTCATTAAAAAGTAGCATTTTCGTTCCCCATTCTCTCTACAACGGCTATATATTTCTCTGTTTCTAACGCCTAAGGGACACGCTCCACCTCATGGAGCCACCGGGAGGCACCCCTCCGGCGCGTACAGCGGCCCTGACGCCCCCAAAGGGCGGAATGGCTACCATCGAAGGCTCAAATCTAGAAAAGAAGTCATATGCTAATATCATCAGCACCCCATCTTCATCAACTCTGATCCCCTTTTCAAACACAGTCCGGCAAGAAAAGGAAAAAGTAATTGCAAGGCACATGACTCACAATGGCATGCCAGCGGTAATTTTCAAAGCTAAGGACTACTATGGGATAATGGCTGAATCATGTAAGTACACAATTGTTGGTAGATTTCTTAGACCACGCCCCCAAATTGATCGAATTAGGTCAAGATTTAAGGAAATTGTGCCTTTAAAGGGGACGGTCCGAATTGGGGTCTATGATAACCATAACGTCTTTATAGATCTGTTTAACGAAGACGACTGGAAGGCAGTGTGGATTCGAAGGGTTATTGAAATAGACGGAATGCAGATGTGGCTACAAAAATGGCCGCCGGATTTTAAGCCGGAGGAGGACCTTCCAATTGCTCCAGCTTGGGTACTCCTGACTGCTTTACCATATCATTTACACGATTGCCACTTCATTAAACAACTACTGAGTTCTGTTGGTACACCTTTGGCTCTTGATGCTACAACCTTGGGGAGAACTAGGCCTAGCATGGCCAAAATCAGAGTGGAGGTGGATTTGCTTAAGCCTCTACCACAAAGTGTATTTGTGGGACAAGAGTTTGACGAGTCGCCGCTAAAAGGATATACTCAAAAATTAGAGTATGAAGGTGTGCCGAAATACTGCAAACACTGTAGAAAACTAGGACATTACATGGTGAACTGTAGAGCACTTGAAAAATTAAAGGCTAACCAAGAGAATGAGGGTTGTGAAGAGGATGATGAAGCACACTCTAAGAACAAGAAGAAGGAAAGAAACAATGGAAACAGAGAAGTAATTGATCAGGCAGACTCGAACAATATTAATACTGGAAAAATACAGCAAGATGAGGGTCTAGATTCTATTAAGACCAGTGAAGACAAGGACGTGTAAACATGAAAAAGAAAACAAAAAAGAAGAAAAGCAAAAAGATGCTGAAGAAGAAGAGTAAAGTCAAGTTCAAATATGCCCAGAACAATAACAAGAAGAATTTATGCCCTATGTCAACAAGTAAGCAAAATGACCAATCTTTAGCAGAAATTAGAGAAACAATACAAGTACATGAAAATACAAAAGCGACGGATGTGCAAGAGGAGGAAGAATAGAATACTAATACGAAAAATGGTGTTGATCAACAACAAAACAAGAGAGCTGTCAGTAAACAAAAAGAGGAGGGTAAAAAGACTACTGATGGTACTGATATAGTGAGGAGTGAAGAAGGCTGGGCGATCAGGCAGAGTAGTCTGTTACAAGGTGACTCAAATAGTTCCATTGTTCCTTCAATAATAAGAAACCTTCCAGGTATAAACTTGGTTCTAGACCTTAATTGCAAAGACAAGGAACTACAGGCCAATGAGGGCTACAAAAGCATAATAGACACGAGTGATAACAGGGGCAGTGATACAGACAAAGAAGACACTGAAGAAGTTTCGGAAAGTCAAGACACTGAGAATCCTAATCCAAGCAGGAGAGGGAGAAGTGAGACTCGAAAAATTTGTAAAGGTAAAAGAAACAAAAATCATCCTTCTCAGAAGAGGATACAAAAAGAAGATAACTCCCCTAATATTTCCCATGATTAGTGCAATCTTTTGGAATATAAGGGGTGTAAGATCCAAAAAGCCATTCACAGGCTTAAAAAACTCATTGACATCAACAACACTCAGTTCGTGGCGATCTCTGAACCTTTTATCTCAAAAGAGAAAATATATTGCTACAGAAGGTTCTTAGGACTTCAATTCTGTCACTCTAATGGGAATGGTCAGATTTGGTATTTTTGGAACAACGTCAACAACTATCAGATTGTCTCTGAAAGTGACCAGCATGTTACTATCAATTTGGTGAAGGCCATCAATAATCAAAATATCACAATTACTGCTATCTATGCTAAGTGTAAGACTATAGAAAGAAGAGACCTTTGGTCCTCACTACAACAAGATAGTGTTAGAGTTAATGACCCTTGGTGCATCGGGTGTGATTTTAATATGATCCTTGACCCGGATGAAAAACTAGGGGGTAAACCCCATCGAATGTACAAAAGCACTGATTTTCAGAGTTGTATGGATAATTGCGGAGTTATAGACATTGGTTTTTCTGGGCCAAAGTTTACTTGGTGTATCAACAGGAGTCCAAAGAAGAGGATCTGGAAGAGACTGGATCGTGTCTTTGTAAATGAAAAATGGGACTCCATTTTTCAAGGCAGTTCTATCAGACATATGGCAAGAACATGTTCAGACCATAGACCTCTTCTTATGAAAAACTTATCATCTCCTAGTAATTGTATCAGGTACTTCAGGTTCCTTAGCTGCTGGACTAGTATGCCAGGTGTTCTAAATGTTGTTAGGGATAGATGTAGTGCCAATGTTAAAGGCAACCCTATGTGGGTGTTGCAAACTAAATTAAAGACGCTTAGTAAAAGGTTAACGCAATGGTCTAGGGAGGACATTGGGGATATTCATGGAGCGGTTAATAACTGGGAAGAGAAAATTCAAATCTTAGAAGAGAAGGATATTGAGGACAACTCAGAAATGAGTAGAGAAGAATTAAACAGGGCTCATGCGGAATATACTAGATGGCTTAGCATTTAAGAATCCATTTTCAAACAAAAATCAAGAGTTAAATGGTTAGAGGAGGGTGACAAGAATACCAGGTATTTTCATTGCATGCTCAGGGAAAAGAGAAGAAAACAACAGGTAAACAGAATCAAGAACCACAGGGGCAATTGGATAACGGGTGATGAGAAAATTCAGAAAGCAGCTGTCAGACATTTCAAGGCACAATTCAACCTTCCTGAGCCAGAGTTCAATCCGAAAATTTTGGAATGTATACCAAATTGCATCACAGAACAGGAGAACAACTATCTAAATCAGATGCCTAAAGAAGAGGAAATCAGGAAAGATGTAATGAGCATTAGCGGGGAGAGCACGACTGGCCCAGACGGATACAATGGAGCTTTCTATCATAGCTGATGGGATATCATCGGAAAGGAGGTTGTTGCTTTCGTGACAGGGATTTTTAAAGGCAAAGGTTTGACTAAGTTCTTCTCTCATACTTGTTTAGTTTTGATTCCAAAAATTGATTCTCCCCCTAGTTTCTCTGATTTTAGACCAATTAATTTATCTAATTTCTCTAATAAAATCATTTCCAAAATACTCTCTTTAAGACTAAATTCTTTTTTGCATAAACTAGTCTCTCCTAATCAAAGTGGCTTCGTGAAGGATAGACTAATTTATGAAAATATGTTACTAGCTCAAGAAATAACTCACAATATTTCAAAAAAAAAAATAAAGGTGGGAATGTGATCATCAAACTTGATATGGCTAAAGCTTATGATAGAATGTCATGGCACTTTGTCCTTGCGGTGTTAAGAAAATTTGGATTTTCCAATCAATGGATAGACATGATTCATAACTTGATTTCTAATGTGTGCTACTCGGTTATTATTAATGGAGCTAGACATGGTTTCTTTTCCTCATCACAAGGACTTAAGCAAGGTGACCCCCTTTCCCCCTCTTTATTCATTATAGCTGCTGAAGTGTTGTCCAGATTCCTCAATAGCTTGTACAATAATCCTGATTTTATTCCCTTCTCAATGCATGACAATTTCCCCAAAATTAATCACTTGGCATAAGCAGATGATATTGTTATTTTCTGTAGTGGTAATTCTAAATCTATTAAACTTGTTTTGAAGCAAATTAGTGATTATGAGGATAACTCTGGCCAGCTTGTTAATAGAGACAAGAGTTTTTTCTTTCCTGCTCCTAAGACTACTGCTAACAGGATTAATAGAATTAGAAAGACTTCTGGTTTTATGGATAAAAACTTCTCTCTCAATTACCTTGGCTGTCCAATATATGTGGGTAGAAAAAAGGCTGAATATTTTGAACCCCTTATCAGTAAAATTGTGAAAAGACTTAATGATTGGCAGGGAAAGCTTTTAACCTATGGAGGTAAGACTGTATTGATTAATAGTGTCCTTCAATCTCTACCTATCTACACTTTATCTGCTATGTCCCCCCCCCCCCCCAGCATACTTTTAAATTAATTAAAAAATATCTGGCTAATTTTTTTTGGGGTACCTCAGCTGAGCACAAAAGGTTTCATTGGAGCTCTTGGAGTAACCTAGAAGTTCCTATTGATGAGGGTGGCATTGGAGTGCGTAGGTTGGAAGAAATTAGTGATATGTTGGCCATAAAGAGATGGTGAAGGATCAGGTCCACATCATCTCTTTGGGCTACATATGTCAAGAGTAAATATTGCATTAGATCACATTTGGTATCAAAAAAATGGGCTCCCGCTAACTCTCATGCATGTAATCATGTTCTTAAGTTTAGGAATATGGCTGAAAATCACATGATTTGGCGCATTAACTCTGGTTCTAGCAGTTTTTGGTGGGATAATTGGACCCTAAAAGGTCACCTTGCAGGTCTAGTTAGTGCCACGACAAAGAACCATAAAACCAGGGTCAATGAATTCATATCAGAAGGCAGGTGGGATGTCAGCAAGTTAAGAGCAGTTCTGCCTGAACAGATGATCAATCATATCCTTAGCATTGACATTGGAAGCTCTGACAAGGAAGACAAAATATTCTGGGATCTCACGGAGAATGACAAATATTCCAACAAGTCAGCTTGGCATCTGGTAAGAAAATCTAAACCCAAACAACATCTCATAGGTAAGATATGGAATCCTAATATTCCTTTTAACATGTCCTTTTTGGTGTGGAGGCTTTGGAATGGTAAGCTCCCCTTTGATGAAGTTATTTTGAGGTTTGGGAGAAAAATTGTTTCTAGGTGTAACTGTTGTGAAAATTCTGTATATGAAAATATGCAACATGTTTTTGTTGAAGGACAAGCAGCCAGTTATGCCTGGAAACTATTTGGTCATCAACTTGGTATTAAGTACCATCCCCAACCCATTAGAAATATCTTAAATAATTGGTGGAATGTTAGATATGTTAATGAGATTCATAATTTAGTTTTAAAGATTACCCCCATTATTATATGCTGGATGCTGTGGAAAGAATATTGTGCTTGCAGGTATGGCGATCAGAAAAAATTCAACCTATATAAATTGCAACAACAAACTTGTTGGGCTGTGAAGGTTGCTCTTCTCAAAGCATATCAAAAATGTGATCTCCAAATGCCATGGAACAGTTTTGTTGACACATTGGTAAGGCTACACACCAAGCAAAGTATTAAGGTCGTGCACTGGCAAAAACCTATGACGGGTAGGCTGAAGCTTAACACGGATGGGAGTTTCAAAAGCACTGATGGAAACGCAGGCCTTGGAGGTGCCTTAAGGAATGATAGCGGCGATTTGATCATGGCTTTTTCTGTACCATACAGATGCAGTAATCATAATGTTGCAGAAGCTAATGCAGCCCTTTTTGGTATTTCACGGTGTATAGAAAATGGATATACAGATTTCATTTTAGAATTGGACTCTTTAATCCTGGCTGATTTATTAAAAGAAGAGCCAGAGAGCAATTACAACATGGCAATGATTACAGAAAAAATTGCCATTCATGGGCGTGCAGCTAGTATAGATATTGTCCATTGCTAAAGAGACGCTAATAAGCTAGCGGATACTTTAGCAAAGATGGCATCAAAAGCACAGGTTGAAACTCTATTTTTCTCCGGGCAGCAGCTTCCTACAAAGGCCAAAGGCCCTTTCTACTTGGATAAAAGCCAAATTCCAAGTATTAGAGTTAAATATGACAAAGCCAATTTTTTTGTTAGCTAGGAACTATTATTGTGGCAGGTGAACTATTTTTTTTGTCATCAGCCACTACTAAAAATTCGGGAAAAAACGACCATAAAAAGCGACCAAAGTTGGTCCCTAAACAGTGAAAAGCGACCAAAACGCGTCCAAACAGGCTTGGTCGCTATTTTGTCGGTCCCTTTACCATAGAGACCAAAGTTGGTCGCTATTGAACCCAGATTTCCAGAATAGCGACCAAAGGTGGTCGCTAATTAGCGACCACCTTTGGTCGCTATTCTGGAAATCTGGGTTCAATAGCGACCAACTTTGGTCGCTATTGTCTAGATTTTAAAACATTTTATTTTATTTACAGACCAAAGTTGGTCGCTATTGAACCCAGATTTCCAGAATAGCGACCAAAGGTGGTCGCTAATTAGCGACCACCTTTGGTCGCTATTCTGGAAATCTGGGTTCAATAGCGACCAACTTTGGTCTGTAAATAAAATAAAATATTTTAAAATCTAGACAATAGCGACCAAAGTTGGTCGCTTTTTTATTAATTTATTTAATTTGTTTTAAATAAAAGAGACCACAATTGGTCGTTAATTTCCAAAAAAAATAATTTTTTTTAATTTGTTTTAAACCAAAGCGACCACAATTGGTCGCTAAATTGTAGGAAAAATATTGTTTTAATAACATAGCGACCAAAGTTGGTCGCTATTCTGGAAATCTGGGTTAATTAGCGACCACCTTTGGTCGCTATTCTGGAAATCTGGGTTCAATAGCGACCAACTTTGGTCGCTTTTCTGGGTTTTATTTTGGCAGAAACTGCCTATTTTGGCAGCCACACCACCTGCCAGCATACCAAATCCTATTACAACAACAACAACAACAACAATACTAACACAACAACAACAACAATACTAGCACAACAACAATACGAACCTACAACACAACAACAACAACATTAAAACTAATATTAAAACCAACATTAAAAACCAACAACGTATAAAGTTCAATAGAACTAACACATTTAACTAACAAAACTAAGTTAACACTTATTATAAGCCCATTCGAAAACCGGTTATATTGTCTAGTTCAAAGTATATAAAAGTAACTAAGGAAAACTAAGTATATAAAAGTAAGTGTTCTTTAGGCATCCTCGTCCGAAAGTTGGATTGCCTCGCCCGACTCATTAGGTGGCTGACTGCGTATGAATTCCTCCACGTCAGATGTGAAGCGACCCTATAAGAAAAATTACATTGAATTAGTATTTCAAATTTTATATAAAAGTAAATCAAAATACTTAATGAAAAGTAAAAAACTTACATGTACAGTCGAGGCTCGGTGAATAGCTCATCTTGCTTCATTGGCATCATAAAGCTGTCTGGTGGCTTTGGTGATTATCCTCGTAGTAATATTACTCGGGATGAACTTGGATACAGAGAATAACTTGGATACAGTACCTGGAAGGGTGTATCTTTGATAAATTGTTGTTCTCATTAGCGAGAATGATGATGAGAAGGCAATGGCGTGTGTTTCAAACAGTGATGGTGTAGGTAAGAATTTAACATTTCCTAAGCAGATAAAAGAAGAGGTTATAGAGGAATTCTCTACTTCATTTTCCAAGAGGAAAAGAAGTTTAATTGAGAGTGACAAGGTTGACGGTAATGGAAAGTTGTCCGTTGCTCATGGCAGTTCCCATAAAACGGGGATCATAAGATTCTGTGATGACAAAGACGAAAGGAAGTTTTATTCTCAACTTTCTTCCAAGTGTGATCCGTACAAGCTTAATGTGATTGGTGATATTTCTTCGGATTCAGACAATGATTTGAGTGACAAAAGTATGGAAATGCTAATCAAACTTGTGATGCTAATCAAGCTTAAATCAGTTTGATTAGCATTTCCATACTTTTGTCACTCAAATCATTGTCTGAATCCGAAGAAATATCACCAATCCCATTAAGCTTGTACGGATCACACTTGGAAGAAAGTTTAGAATAAAACTTCCTTTTGTCTTTGTCATCACAGAGTCTTATGATCCTCGTTTTATGGGAACCGTCATGAGAAACGGACAACTTTCCATCACCATCAACCTTGTAACTCTCAATTAAACTTCTTTTCCTCTTGGAAAATGAAGTAGAGAATTCCTCTATAACCTCTTCTTTTATCTGCTTAGGAAATGTTAAATTCCTACCTAGACCATCACTGTTTGAAAAACATGCCATTGCCTTCTCATCATCATTGTCGGTAATGAGAACAACAATTGAAGACTCACACTACCAGGTACTGTGTCTAAGTTATTCTTGGTGGAAGTTCCATTGCATGTCTAATAAAGTCATCAACCCCTTCTACATCCAAGTACGATGTTCCATCTATACAAATAAAAGTTCAAGTCATATCCTAAAATTTCAAGTCATAAACTAAAATTTCAATTCATAAACTAAAATTCCAATACATAAACTAAAAGTCCAATTCATATCCTATAGGCTTAATTCATATCCTAAAGTTCAAGTCATATCCTAAAGTTTCAAGTCATAAACTAAAAGTTCAAGTCATATCCTAAAATTTCAATTCATAAACTAAAATTCCAATACATATCCTAAAGTTCAAGTCATATCCTAAAATTTCAATTCATAAACTAAAATATCAAGTTATAAACTAAAAGTTCAAGTCATATCCTAAAATTTCAAGTCATAAACTAAAAGTTCAA
>ML263616.1:0-10960 GCA_005239495.1 Nicotiana undulata
CCATGACACTCGTGACACTAGTTCCTGGCACACACACGGTGTATATTTTTGGGGTTTTGGGATTTATATCTATGTGTACGTATTGTTTCGGCTTTGTATCTACTATGACTTTACCTTCACTTAAGGCTGGTATCATGTTAGTTGTTATAAACTGGTAATCTTTTAATTAGATGGGAGGGGTATCACTTACTGTAAATTGTGTTGGCTTGCCTAACCCCGCCGTTGGACGCCATCACGACTCGGATTAGGATCCTGGGTCGTGACAGAACCTTTCGGTCTAAAATGTCTACCGGCTCCTCCTCATAAGTCAAATCTTTGTCCAATTGGATAGAGCTGAAATCTAACACGTGGGACGGGTCACCATGATATTTCCGGAGCATAGATACATGGAATACCGGATGAACTGAGGATAACCCTGGAGGCAACGCAAGTCTATAAGCTACCTCCCCCACTCTCTCGAGAATCTCAAATGGCCCTATATACCTAGGGATCAACTTGCCCTTCTTCCATGAATTCCACATCACGAACCTTACGGTCGGCATAACTCTTTTGCCTAGACTGAGCTGCACGAAGACAATCCTGTATAATCTTGACCTTGTCCAAGGCCTCTTGAACTAAGTTTGTACCCCATAACAAAGCCTCTCCCGGCTCAAACCATCCAACTGGAAATCTACATCGTCTACCATATAATGCCTCATAGGGAGCCATCTGAATGCTCGACTTATAGCTATTATTGTTGGAAAAATACGCTAACGGCAAGAATTGATCCCAAGAACCTCCAAAGGCAATAACACAAGCGCGGAGCGTATCCTACAAGATCTAAATAGTATGCTTAGATTGCCCGTTCGTCTGAGGGTGAAATGATGTGCCCAACTCAACCCGTGTACCCAACTCATGCTGAATCGCCCTCCAAAAGTGCGAGGTAAACTGCATACCTCGATCAGAAATGATAGACACGGTCACACCGTGAAGGCGAACAATCTCCCGAATATAAATCTCTGCCAATCGCTCCGACGTATAAGTACTTGCCACTGGAATGAAATGTGTTGATTTAGTCAGCCTATCAACAATAACCCAAACGGCGTCGAACTTCCTCTGAGTCCGTCCATAGTGATACGCTCCCACTTCCACCTAGGAAGTTCTAACTTTTGAAGTAAACCACCAGGTCACTGATGCTCGTACTTAACTTGATAACAATTAAGACACCGAGCAACATATGCAACTATATACTTTTTCATTCTTCGCCACCAATAATGCTATCGCAGGTCTTGGTACATCTTGGCAACACCCGGGTGAATAGAATACTCAGAAATGTGAGCTTCCTCAAGGATCAACTCACGAAGGACATCAACATTAGGCACACATATACGACCCTGCATCCTCAAAACACCGTCATCACCAATTGTAACCTTCTTGGCACCCCCGTGCCAAACTGTGTCCCTAAGGACCATCAAATGCAGGTCATCATCCTGTCGATCTCTGATACGCTCAAATAAAGAAGACCGAGCGATTGTACAAGATAACATATGGATGGGCGAAATATCCAACCTTACAAACTGATTAACCAAAGTCTGAATATCTGAAGCTAACGGTCTCTCACCGACTGGAATGAATGCAAGGCTCCCAACATTGGCCTTCCCAGGACGATACAATATAGTGACGCCATAGTCTTTCAATAACTCTAAACATCTCTTCTGCCTCAAATTAAGATCCTTTTGTTTGAACAAGTACTAAAGGTTGTGATGATCCGTGAAAACCTCACACGACACACCATAAAGATAGTGCCTCCAAATCTTCAATGCATGAACAATGGATGGCAACTCTAAGTCATGGACATGATAATTCTTCTCATGGACTTTCAACTGCCGAGCCGCATACGCAATCACCCTGCCCTCCTGCATCAATACTGCTCCAAGCCCAACACAGGAGGCATCACAATATACCGTGAAATATCCCAAACCTGATGGTAATACCAACACCGGTGCTGAAGTCAAGGCTGTCTTGAGCTTCTAAAAGCTCGCCTCACACTCGTACGACCATTTGCATAGGGCACCTTTCTGAGTCAATTTAGTCATTGGAGATGCTATAGATGAAAACCCCTCCAAAATACGACGGTAGTAACCATCCAAACCCAAGAAGCTCCTGATTTCAATGGTCGAAGTATGTCTAGGCCAGTTCTTAACTGCCCCTATCTTCTTAGGATCTACCTGAATACCCTCTGCTGATACGATGTGACCCAAGAAAGCTACTGAATCCAACCAGAACTCACACTTTGAGAATTTTGCATACAACTGATTGTCCCTCAAAGTTTGGAGCGCTATCCGAAGGTGCTGCTCATGCTCCTCCTGACTGCGGGAGTATATTAGAATATCATCAATGAACACAATTACGAAGGAATCCAGATAAGGCTTGAAAACCCGATTCATCAAATCCATAAAGGCTGTTGGGGCATTAGTCAAGCCAAAAGACATCACCAGAAATTCATAGTGCCCATACCTCGTCCGAAAGGTTGTCTTAGGGACATCAGACGCCCTAATCTTCAACTGATGGTAGACCGATCTCAAATCAATTTTCGAAAACACCATGGCACCCTGAAGCTGATCAAATAAATCATGAATTCTCGGAAATGGATATTTATTCTTGATAGTAACCTTGTTAAACTACCGATAATCTATACACATTCTCATCGATCCATCCTTCTTCTTCCGTTGACCAACAATCAGGTCCTCTAGCAGCAACAACTTCAACTAGGGACAGAGGCCGAGGCAGAGGCAGGACTCGGCCCATTTCTCAGGTAGAAGCCCCAGCTGCGGAGCCCTAGATAGAGATTGATGAAGGGGTTACAGCTCAGACTAATCCAGCGGACCAGCTCAGGTCCCATAGGGGTTTATTGCTACCCGGTGCTTCAGAATGCTTTGGTCCGACTAGTGGTCCTTATGGAGAGTGTAGCCCATACGGGCACATTCCCCATGGAAACAACCATATCTCAGGCTGGAGGAGGGATCCAGACTCCTACTACCCACACTCCTGATCAGACTACTCCTCAGATTCATACCCCAGCAGCCAATCCAGCTAGGGTAGTTCAGCCAGTTGCTGCAGCACCGCTTGTTGATGGGGCAGCTATGTCAACCGATGCTTTGTGGATATTGGAGAGGTTCATCAAGCTTTTCCCTGTTCGTTTTAGTTGTGCCACTTCAGAGGACCCTTAGGAATATCTCGATAGTTGTCATGAGGTTCTTCGGAACATGGGTATTTTGGAGACCAATGGGGTCGACTTCGCCACTTTTCAGATGACTGGTTCCGCCAAGAAATGGTGGAGGGATTATTTGTTGACTAGACCAGCTGGGTCACCTGATCTGACTTAGGATCAATTTTCACACCTCTTCTTGGAGAGGTTTCTACCTATTACTATCAGGGAGGAGTATCGTCGTCAATTTGAGCGTCTTTAGCGGGCAGCATGATTGTCACCCAGTATGAGAATCGTTTTGTGGATTTGGCTCGACATGTTATTCTCTTGTTACCCACCAAGAGAGAGAGGGTCAGGAGATTTATTGAGGGCCTTGCTCGGCCCATCAGGTTGCAGATGGATAAGGAGACATGGAGCGAGATTTCCTTTCAGGATGAGGTCAATGTGGCAGGAGAGTTGAGATGGTTCTCGGATTGGGAGGTCAGAGTTTAGACAAGAGACGTCGTTATTCGGGTGGATTCAGCGGTGCCTCATCTAGAGAAGAGGTTACTTTTAGCAAAGGCCACTCTTCCAGGCCATTTCATTCGGCACTTCAGGCACCCCATGGTATCTCAGGTGGTCGTGTCTCTTACTGTACTTATTCATGGTATCTCAGGTGGTCATTTGCTTTGGAGCTCGTTTGGGGATTGAGGTAGCTGTTCGGCGTACGCATCATGCCTCTTTTCCCTTCCTATTATGTTTATTTTACTTATTTCTAGACTTGTATTAGTAAAGAAATGGTATCACATTGTATTACTCTTTAGATACTCATGACTGTTGACTCTAGATGTTTGGGGTTGTTGTTAGACCTTGATTAATGTTATTGTTGAACATGTTTAAAAAGTAGAACCTTAATGGAATATGATAACTTATGCTTTAAACGGAAAGATTTTATTTGCCATTTTTGGTAGATTGGCTAGCCAAGTATCACGATAGGCGCCATCACAGCCAATATTGGTTCGGGGTCGTGACAATAAAAATCAAGGGTTTTCATGGTAGAAATTGGGGGTTTGGGTAGAATTAGAGAATTTTGTAAAAATTGAATTTTGACCTCGAATTGGGTCGGATTTCAAAACTAATTGCATACTCGGGCTCGGGGGTGAATGGATAAACGAAATTTTGTCCGAACCCGGAGTTTGGACCAAGCGGGGCCCGGGGTCGGTTTTAACTTTTTTTGAGAAAACTTAGGAAAACCATAGTTTGGAATTAAAGTTAGTTCTTTTAGCATTAATTAATAACATTGAACTAATTATGATTAGATTCGAGTGAATTGAAGGCCAATTCTAAAGGAAAAGTTATGCTTGAGCAGTGAGTGGCCTGCGAATTCGAGGTAAGTGCTTGGTTTAACCTTGACTTGAGGGAATAGGAATACCCAACTTAAATGCTATGTGAATTTGCATGTGTGCGGTGTATAGGTTAGGTGGAGAGTATCTATGCACCACCAAATTTTCTAACTTTTCAACCGGACGTCCAAATCAGGTCAAATCAATTCCGATTCTCACCAAATTTCACAGATAGGACTTAAATATCATAACAATTTTTACCGGGCTACGGAACCAAAATACGGGCCTGATACCAACAAGCTCACACTTTAAATAATTTCTTTATTTCCTGTAAAAACCAACACAACAATTTTCATCAAAAATTTGTTTTCTAAGGCTAGGGACCTCGAAATTCAATTTCGGGCATGCGCCCAAGTTCCATATTTTACTACGGACCTCCCGGGATCGTCGGAACACAGATCAAGGTCCGTTTACTAAAAATGTTGATCAAAGTCAACTAAAAACTAAATTTTAACTCTAAAATTACTATTTCTTATATTTTCACATAAAAGCTTTTCGGTTACACGCCCGGACTGCGCATGCAAATAGAGGTAATTAAAATTAGATCTTTTTAATGATAATGAGCCTGAAATGGAGTATTAATTCATAAGATGACCCTTTGGGTCATCACAGATCTCCTATCGCTGGCCGGTACCTGGATATGCACAAAACAGTGCAGAGTGTAGTATCAGTACAACAGACCCCATGTACTGAGTAAGTACCGAGCCTAACCTCGACGAAGTAGTGACGAGGCTACGACGGGGCAACATAACATAACCTGTAACAATATATATAATAAAGCAAGAAGGCAATTCTAAACAAAACAAGGACAATAAATAGTAACAATAAATAAAATAACTCAGTTGTCTTTTCCATGCCTCAGCTATAAACAAATTCTCGCATAAATTTCCAAATTTCCAAAATCTTGACTTTAAAAAATAAAAGTAAGTGTTAAATACGAAAAATAGTAGAGTAAAACAGAAAATTTTCAAATCTTTACTTTTTCTTGGAAAATTAGTAAAACATTGGTGTCCTTCCTTGTTGCGGCGTGCAACCCACTCTCACCTGTCCACCCTTATTGCTCCTCCCTATATATCACCCTTATTACACCTGTTGTGGCGTGCAACCCGCTCCCACCAGACATATCATATCGGTTTATTTATTTATAAAAACTTTCACAGTTCAGGCCAAGCCTTTCACAACATTTTTGTCTCAACCATTGTAAACAGAAAATGGTATAATCATAAACTTCACCAAATATCATTTCATAATGAAACCAACCAAAGCATATGTTATTATCGTAATACTGTCATCCAGCTCAATCTTTATGTATAATAACAAAACCAAGGGAACAACCAACACTTCTAACACACTTAAACAATACTTGACAATAATTTAATGAAACCAAATAGCCATCTAAGCCTCAATGATCATCAAACAATTAAGCCAGGAAGCAAATACTTGGAAACGGGAAATGGATCATGTTAAACAGACAATTTGGTAGTGCATAGGTACTCGTCACCTCACCTATACACCACACACAGGAAATTTCACATAACAATCAAGTTGGGGAATCTTATTCCTTCAAGTCAAGGTTAAACCAAGTACTTACCTTGATCTCACAAGCAATTCACTGCTCTAGCACTGCGTTTCCTTTAGAATTTGCTTCTAATCCGCTCGAATCTAATCACAATTGGTTCAATGTCATCAATTATAGCCTAAAGGAATCAACTTTATGTAAAAACTATGGCTTTCCTATGTTTTCTTATCAAAATACAAAAATCGACCCCGGACCCGCTTGGTCTAAACTCGAGGTTCGGACCAAAACCCGTTTACCCAATCTCCCCCGAGAACGGATATGCAATTGGTATTGGAATCCGACCTCAATTCGAGATCTAAATCCCCAAATTTTGTAATTCCTAAGTTCTACCCAAAAACCCAATTTTTACCATGAAAAGCTCTAGAATTTTGGTTGTAATCTTGTTAAAAGTTGTTAAGAATTTAAAAGAATTAGTTGGAGATCACTTACCAATGGTTTGGAGAAGTTTGGGTCTTTGAAAAATCGCCAATAGAGGTTTAGGGTTTGAGAGAATTGAAAAAGAAGTAAAAAACCCGTCAAAAATCTGATTTAATAGGTTGCGGGTCTCGCATTTGCGAACCTTTTGATTTTTGGGTTTATCGCAAATGCGATAAAAATGTCGCATTTGCGACCCAGAATCTCGCATTTGCGACCCAGAATCTCGCATTTGCGAGATCTGAGGCTAGCCCAAGACTTCGCAAATGCGAGATCAGGGGCCCGCAACACCAGATTTTCAGTTGTTGGGAAACTTTCTAAGTCTAGACACTTCGTAGCCTACCCGAAACTCACCCGAGCCCTCGGGGCTCCAAACCAAACATGCACGTAAGTATTAAAATATCATACGGACTTGATCGTGCGATCAAATCATCAAAATAACATCAAAATCCACAAATTTAACCTCAAAACTCAAGATTTCATCAAGAACACTCAAATTTCTAACTTTTCAACTGGATGTCCGAATTACATCAAATCAACTCCGAATCTCATCAAATTTCACAGATAGGAGTTAAATATCCTAACAAACTTATTCCGGGCTCCGAAACCAAAATACGGGCCCGATATCTCACATATTATTTTATTTCTTTATTTCTTGAATTAGTAGAATAATTTTCTTCAAAAATTATTTTCTAAAGCTAGGGACCTCGGAATTCAATTCCGGGCATACGCCCAAGTCCCATATTTTATTGTGGACCTTCCGGGGTCGTTGGAACACAGATTCGAGTCTGTTACCAAAAATGTTGACCAAAGTCAACTAAAAGCAAAATTTAACTCTAGAAATTACTATTTCTCATATTTTCACATTAAAGCTTTCCGGTTTCACGTCCGGACTGCCCACACAAATCGAGATAATTAAAATTAGTCTTTTTATGACTAATAAGCCTAGAATTCGGTCTAAATTCATAAAATGACCCCTTGGGTCATCACATTACGGTGTGATATTTAGACATTTCGGTTCGGTATTTTCGGTTTTCCGTTTCTTAAAATGCTACCCCAATACCGTACCTCATTAAATTCGGTATGGTTCGGTTTTTCTCGTTTTGATTTCGGTTTATTCGGTTCGGTAACTTCGGTTTATTCGGTTTGATTACTAACAATTGCATATATTCATAGACTAAAATAGTCATAATTAAATTACCCAAAAGTACAAAACTAAAAATGTTTGTTGACAAAGTTTTATCCAAAGCTAACAAATATCAACCTAGAGGGAGAAAACTGCACATAAAGGAATAAATTTGATCTTTAGAAATGCCTTCTTACTTGCTTAGAGTTAATTAATGAACTTAGAGAATGAAGGAACGTAAAATTTTAGTTTTTTTTAATATTTATGTTATAATTAGTAATATATATTTCGTGTAGTATAATATTTATTTTGGTACGGTATCAGTATTTCGGTATTTCTTTTTAAAATACCAAATACTATACCTAATACCATTTTTTTTAAAACGTAAATCAAATACCAAATACCAATTTTTTTTTTATTTTAGTATGGTAATTCGGTATTTACCAAATATTGCACAGCCAAATCCGGAAAATACTCCAGCATAATATACTGGAGTTCTAGCAAAGTATACCGATCCAGTATAATATGCTGGAAGTTCATACACAGGTTCTCGAATCTCCAGTATATTATGTTGGAACTTTCTGCGTGTTGGAGTTCCAACATAATATGCTGGAAGTTCATACACAGATGCACCGAACTCCAGTATATTATGTTGGAACTTTCTGCGTGTTGGAGTTCCAACATAATATGCTGGAAGTTCATACACAGATGCACCGAACTCCAGTATATTATGCTGGACCAGTCTCTGTTACAGCAAATTAGTAGCTATTTTTCAATGACTTAGCAAACGTTGGCTATTTTTGAATGACCAGTCCAAAAATTGGCTAGTTGTGCTATTTTTACTGCCAAATCCCCATTTTCATTGCTATACTAAATTGGGCTGGACTAATGTGGATGTTTGAACTCCATAATCTTCTTTCCATGGCCCAGCCCTTTTTTTCCTTGCCCCTTATTTTACACCTAGAAGTAATTAGACATATTTGAAATTTAAAATAGCCAAATTTACAAGTGTAATTTAAAAATAGCCAGTATCAAAAGTAATTGAAATTTAGCCACTTTTATGTGAAAATAAATCTGAACAAAAATATTATTCAAAATCCGAAAAATATTCAAGCATAATATAGTGGAGTTCCAATATAATATATTTGACTTCCAGTATAATATACTGGACTTACAGAATAATATACTGGAGTTCTAGCATAATATATTGGTCCAGCATAATATGTTGGAAGTTCATATACATGTGCTCCAATCTCCATTATATTATGCTAGAACTTCCCGTGTGTTAGAGTTCCAGCATAATATGATGCAAGTTCATACACATGTGCACCAATCTCCAGTATATTATGTTGGAACTTTCCGTGTGGCAGAAAAATAGTGATTATTTTTCAATGACTTTGCAAACGCTGGCAATTTTTTAATTATCAATCCGAAAATTGACTAGCCTGTTGTGATGACCCAATGGGTCATTTTATGAAATTAGACCTAATTCTAGGCTTATTAGCCATAAAAGACTAATTTTAATTACTTTGATTTGCGTGCACAGTCCGGGCATGAATCCGAAAAGCTTTTATGTGAAAATATGAGAAATAGTAATTTTTAGAGTTAAAATTTGATTTTAGTTGACTTTGGTCAACATTTTAAGTAAACGGATCCGGATCCGTGTTCCGACGATCCCGGGAGGTCCGTAGTAAAATATGGGACTTGGGCGTATGCCCGGAATCGAATTCCGAGGTCCCTAGCCTTAGAAAACAATTTTCGAAGAAAATTATTGTGCTGGTTTTTAAAGGAAATAAATAAATGAATTAATGTTTGAACTCGTTGGGATCGGGCCCGTATTTTGGTTTCAGAACCTAGTACAGGTTATTTATGATATTTAAGTCCTATCTGTGAAATTTGATGAGAATCGGAGTTGATGACGTGATTCGGACGTCCGGTTAAAAAGTTAGAAAATTTGAGTGTTCTTGAGAAATTCATGAGTCTTGAGGTTAAATCTGTGGTCTTTGATGTTATTTTGATGATTTGATCGCACGAGAAAGTCCGTATAATGGTTTTAGACTTGCGTGTGTATTCATGATACGGACTTGCTCGAACTTCCGGAACGCGAAAAACAACAACGAAACTCATAATTCAACCCCGAAACCAAATTGAATCAAGCTTAAGAACTTAAGATTCTAGAATTCATTTCAATGCGCCGAACCAACCTATACTACTCGGAATGATTTCAAATTTTGCAGACAAGTCATAAATGACATAACGGAACTATTCCCTGTCTCAGAATTTCATTCGGACCTCGGTAACATAAAATCACATTCCAAACCAAATTTCAAATTCTATGAAAATCCTCAAAACTTCATTAACTCTAAATTTCCCATTTTGATCCTAAACCCGTCAAATCAATTCCATTTCTTACCAAATTTCACAGTTAACTTAAATAATCCATATTGAACCTGTTTCGGGCTCCGGAACCATAATACGGGCCCGACAGCACATGTTTCACATCGAAGTTCATTTTCATAAGCCTTTATTATTTTCAGAAAACAATGTTTTTTAAAAATTTATTTCTCGGACTTGGGTCCTCGGAATTCGATTCCGGGCATACGCCCAAGTCCCATATTTTCCTACGGACCTGCCGTGACCGCCATATCACGGGTCCGGGTCCGTTTACCAAAAAATGTTGACCAAAGTCAACTTTATTCAATTAATTATCATAAATTCAACTCTTTATCAAGTTTCCACATAAAGGCTTCCCGACTACGCGCCCGGGCTGCGCACTCATATCGAGGTGAGATTTAACGGAGATTTTTGGGGGCCTCGGAACACAGTCATAATTAAATTTACATAAGATGACCTTTTGGGTCATCACAATCTCCCTTTCTAAAACAAACGTTCGTCCTCGAACGGACGTAGAATCGTACCTGAATTGCTGAATAGCTGCGGATACCTACTCTGCATGTCCTCCTCGGACTCCCAAGTCGCCTCATCGACTGGTTGGCCCCTGCACTGGACCTTTACGGCAGAAACTCTCTAAGACCTCAACTGGCGGTCCTGCCTATCAATAATATCAATTGGCTCCTCCTCGAAGCCTAACTTCTCATCTAACTGAATAGTGATGAAATCAATCACGTGAGAGAAATCAGCATGATATCTCCGGAGCATGGATACATGAAATACCGGATGAACTCCTGATAAGGCGGGAGGTAAAGCGAGCTCATAAGCAACCTCCCCGACTCGCCTCAACACCTCGAAAGGGCCTATAAACCTGGGGCTCA
>ML263616.1:11001-48821 GCA_005239495.1 Nicotiana undulata
TGAAATCAATCACGTGAGAGAAATCGGCATGATATCTCCGGAGCATGGATACATGAAATACCGGATGAACTCCTGATAAGGCGGGAGGTAAAGCGAGCTCATAAGCAACCTCCCCGACTCTCCTCAACACCTCGAAAGGGACTATAAACCTGGGGCTCAGCTTGCCCTTCTTCCCGAATCTCATAACGCCCTTCATCGGCAAAACCTTCAACATAACCTTATCTCCCTCCATAAACGCTACATCACGCACCCGCTAATCTGCGTAACTCTTCTATCTGGACTGAGCTGTGCGGAGTCTCTCCTAAATAATCTCACCCTATCCAAAGCATCTCTCACCAGATCTGTGCCATATAACTTGGACTCACCAGGCTCAAACCACCCGATAGGAGAACGACATCGCCGGCCAAATAAAGCCTCGAATGGAGCCATCTCGATGCTGGACTGATAACTGTTATTGTATGCAAACTCCGCCAAAGGCAAGAACTGGTCCCACTGACCCCCAAAATCAAGCACACACGCCCTGAGCATATCCTCCAATATCTGAACCGCACGCTCCGACTGACCATCAGTCTGAGGGTGAAATGCTGAGCTGAGATCTATTTGAGTGCCCATCTCACTGTGCAATGCTCTCCAGAAGTGCGAGGTGAACTGAGGACCTCGATCTGATATAATGGACACCGGCACACCGTGCAACCGGACTATCTCTCGAATGTAAATCTGAGCCAGCCTCTCTGTAGTATAAGTAGTAGACAGGAATAAAGTGCGCCGATTTGGTCAATCTATCCACGATGACCCAAACCGCGTCAACCTTCCGCAGAGTCCGAGGCAACCCAACCACGAAGTCCATGGTGATGCGCTCCCATTTCCACTCAGGAATGGGCATCTGCTGAAACAAGCCTTCTGGCCTCTGGTGCTCGTACTTGACCTACTGACAATCGAGACACCTAGCCACATACTGCACTATATCCTTCTTCATCCGCTTCCACCAGTAGTGCTTCTTCAAATCACGGTACATCTTCGTCGCACCCGGATGAACAGAATACCGAGAGCTGTGGGACTCTTCTAGAATTCTCTTCCTCAGACCATCAATATTAGGAACACATAAACGGCCCTGAAGTCTCAAAACACC
Source organism: Nicotiana undulata (assembly GCA_005239495.1). Classification (NCBI taxonomy): domain Eukaryota; kingdom Viridiplantae; phylum Streptophyta; class Magnoliopsida; order Solanales; family Solanaceae; genus Nicotiana; species Nicotiana undulata. The sequence continues at coordinate 12,131 of ML263616.1, forward strand.
ATCCTCGCCTAAAGTAACCTCCTTGGTCCTGCCCTGGACCACCGTATCCGGAAGCTCTGCAAGGCATGGATCATCAAACTGTCGAGCCTTAATCTCCCCCGACAATGAAGACTGAGCAACTACATGAGCCAAAACTCGACGAGGTTCCGAAAGGTCCAATATCACAAGGAGATTGGCCAAGGACTGAATGTCCAAGGCTAAAGGTCTCTCCTCAGCTGCAATGTAGGCCAAGCTACCCATACTCGCTTCCCTCCTGCTCAAAGCATCTGCTACTACATTCGCCTTGACCGGGTGATACAGAATAGTGAGATCATAGTCTTTTAATAACTTAAGCCATCTCCGCTGCCTCAAATTAAGGTCCCTCTGCTTGAACAAATGCTGCAAACTGCGGTGGTCAGTGTAGACCTCACATGACACACTATACAAATAGTGCCGCCAAATCTTCAAAGCATGAACAATCGCCGCCAACTCTAAGTCGTGCAAAGGATAATTCTTTTCATGAACCTTCAGCTGGCGCGAAGCATAAGCAATAACCCTGTCATCTTGCAACAACACACATCCCAACCCGATGCGTGAAGCGTCGCAATACAGGTATACATCCCAGAACCGGAAGGCAACGTCAGAACTGGTGCCGAGGTCAAAGCTGACTTGAGCTTCTGAAAGCTCGCCTCACACTCGTTGGACCACCGAAACGGGGCATTCTTCTGAGTCAATCTGGTCAATGGAGCTGCAATAGAAGAGAATCCTTCATCGAATCGGCGATAATAGCCTGCTAGGCCCAAGAAACTCCTGATCTCTATAGCAGAAGTAGGACGCGGCCAACTCTCAACCGCCTCAATCTTCTGAGGATCAACCTTGATACCTTCTCCGGATACCACATGCCCCAAAAATGCCACGGAATCTAACCAGAACTCGCACTTGGAGAACTTAGCATACATCTTCTGTTCCCGCAAGGTCTGGAGTACAACTATCAAATGCTGCTCATGCTCACCCAGGCTCCGCGAATAAATCAAGATGTCATCAATGAAGACGATGACGAAGGAATCAATATACGACCTGAATACCCTATTCATCAAGTCCATGAATGTTGCTGGGGCATTAGTTAACCCAAAAGGCATCACCAGGAACTCATAGTGGCCATATCTGGTACGAAATGCAGTCTTCGGAACATCTGAAGCTCGAATCTTCAACTGATGATAACCCGATCTCAAATCAACCTTGGAAAACACACGAGCATCCTGCAACTGGTCAAATAAATCATCGATGCGCGACATAGAATACTTATTCTTAATAGTAACCTTATTCAGCTAGCGGTAATCAATACACATCTGCATAGACCCATCCTTCTTCTTCAAAAATAGGACTGGGGCACCCCACAACGACACACTCGGCCTGATGAACCCCTTAGCCAATAACTACTCAAGTTTCTCCTTTAACTCTTTCAACTCCTTAGGAGCCATACGATACGGGGGAATGAAAATAGGCTGAGTATCTGGAGCTAAATCAATACAGAAATCGATATCTCGATCTGGAGGCATGCCTGGAAGATCTAAAGGAAATACGTCAGAAAACTCTCGTACCACCGGCACTGAATCAATGGTCGAAGACTCGGCGGTGGTGTCCCGCACATAAGCAAGGTAAGACAAACAACCCTTCTCGACCATATGNAAAAGATCTGCTCTGGTATCTAAACCACAGAAAGTGATCACACAAGACCGATAGACCCGATCTACCACCACAGAATCGCCCACAGGAGTGGACACATATATAGGAGAACTTAAGGACTCACGAGGAACATCCAGAAAATGAGAAAATAGTACTGAAACATATGAATACGTGGATCCTGGATCAAATAGTACTGAAGCCTCTCTACCACATACTGAGATAATACCTGTGATTACGGCATCTGAGGCCACTGCATCTGATCTGGCTGGAATGGCATATAATCTGGCTGAGGCTCCGGAAGACTGAACTACCCCAGAGTGAACAGGAACTAACTGACCTCCTCCTAACTGGCCTCCCCCTCTAGGACGACCCCTACCGACCTATCCTCCACCTCGAGGTGGCCGGACTGCTGGTGCTGAACTCCTAGGCTGATAACTCTGTTGCACTGCCTTGCCCCGATACCTGGGACAATACCTCCACATATGAACCGACTCCCCACACTCGAAATAACCTCCTGGCACTATAGCCCGCTTCCCTAAAGAGTAAGAACCCTGAATAGCCAGAGGGCGGTGTGAACCCTCTGGTAAGGCACTGAAATAAGAACTAGAGGATCTCTGATGACTGGAATAACCGCTGGGTGCACTCTGGATGGCTGGAGGACGATAGTAACGCTCTGGCATAGCGCCGAGCTGAGGACTCACTAAACCACCTCGAGGGGGTAGTGGGGGTGTTGAATATGAAAGTCTGTTGGGCTGACCACCCCTGAACTGACCCCTACTCCTAGCTGAAGCATCCCTGAACAATCCTGAGAACCTATCCCTCTTGTCCCGCTGACCCTGCTCCCTACTCCTCAACCGATACCCCTCAATCCGTCGAGCTATCTCGACTACAAGATGGTAGGTGGTACCCATCTCCACCTCTCGGGACATAAAGGCCTTAATACCTGGATGCAAGCTTGCCACAAACCGCCGCACCCTCTCGGCATCAGTAGGCAATATCATAAGGGCATAGCGGGATAACCCGGAAAATCTAGCCTCATAATCAGCCACGCACATCTGCCCCTGCTCTAGTCACTCAAACTGACCCCGTAGCTCCTCCCTCTCAGAAGGTGGAATGTATCTGTCTAGAAATAGCTGAGCGAACTGATCCCAAGTGACAGGAGGAGAATCTGCTGGTCTGCTAAGATATATGACTGCCACCACCTGTGAGCTCTGCCCTCCAATTGAAATGTGGTGGAATCCACTCCAGGGGACTCCAAAATCCTCATGTTGTGCAGTCTGTCCCTGCACCTATCAATAAAAACCTGAGCATGCTCACCCCGCTAACCCCGGAAGACTGGAGGACGAAGTCGGGTCCATCTATCCAACATCTTCTGCTGGTCACCCTCTGCAACTAGCCTGGGCTCTAGGGCTGCTACTACGGGCTGAACCCCTCCCACGGGCGGTGTGCCCGGGGTATGACGTGCTGTTAATGCCTGACCTGTGGCCTGAGCGGTAGGGGTCTGGACTCCCCCTCCCACCTGAGAAGTAGCAGGGTCGGCTAGAAATAAACCAGCCTGGGACATAGTGTCCTTGAATCTCAACATACGGCCCATGACCTCCTGGAAGTCTGGCCCCGTCATGAAATCCATTGGAGCAGGTGCTACTGGAGGCACCTCATCCTGCTCTTCCATAATAGGGTCCTCTGGTGGTGCCACTGGTGTAGCTCTGGGACGCTCTCGTCCCCTACCTCGAGCAGGTGCTCTACCCCTGCCTTTACCCCGACCTCGAGCGGCGGGGGCAGCGGCATCTCCCGGACCAGGAACATCGGATGCACGCGTCCTCACCATTTGTGAGAGAATAGAAGAATAAGTTTGAGTACATCATAGATTGCATGACAGGATATGAATAAAGGGAAGTTTCCTAACACCCCATAGCCTCTTGAAGATAAGTACAGACGTCTCCGTACCGATCCGCAAGACTCTACTGAGCCTGCTCGTGACTCGTGAGACTTACGTGAACCTAGGGCTTTGATACCACGTTGTCACGACCCGGAATCCTAATCCAGGTCATGATGGCGCCCAACGACGGGGTTAGGCAAGCCAATATGAATTACACTAGGTGTTACCCTTCCCATTTGATTAAACAAGTAAATATTACCAATTTTAAAAGATTAAACATGAGGATAGCTTGATATGAAACTAAAATCATAACAATACATGGCCAAAATAAAGCATATGTATGCATATACAACCCCAAATCCCAAAATATACACTACGTGTGTGCCAGGAACTAGTGTCACGGGTTTCATGGGCATACTAACGGAATATACAAAGGATAATAATATATACAAATCCACAGTCTTGATGAAATAGACGGGGAAAATAACAAAAGTAAATAAAACTCTATGGTGATGCTGGGGGTCGCCAGAGGAAGCAGCTCACCGTGAAGTCAAGTCCACTAGCTCAGGGTCTATCTCCGGTACAATAACTAGAAGCACCGGCCTCAGTACCTGTCCAGTTAAGTACAGTAGTGCAACATGAGTACATATTAAAATAAATATGTACTCAGTGAGTATCCCGCCTAATCTCGAAGAAGTAGTGAGGAGAGGTCGACTCAATACTCACTAAGGTCCAATAGAAATAAAATATGATAGAATATAATGAAATACAGTAGGCATTTCAGGATATAAGCAACAAGTACATATCAAGAGCAGAAATCCAAACAACTACTGAATTAAGCAATAATGCGCTTTCAAGGGTAGGACCACCGAAACGAACCAATAATCACCAAGTCTTAGAACCGTTGTGGCGTACGGCCCGCTCCCATAATGTACCTTCTAAACTCGCCATGGCATACGGCCCGATCCCATATGTGTACAATACCTCTCAACTCCGCTGTGGCGTACGACCCGATCCCATATTTATTACAAATACTTTTCAACTCCGCCGTGGCGTACGGCCCGATCCCATATATATTTCAAATACTTTTCGACTCCGTCGTGGCTCACGGCCCGATCCCATATAGGCCTAATCACTCTCAAACCTGCCGTGGTGTACGGCCCGATCCCATATAGGCCTAATCACTCTCAAACCTGCCGTGGCGTACGACCCGATCCCAATATCTTAAAATACTTACTTTCCATAACAAATTCCTTTCAATTCAACAATTTTCCATAAAGCCTCAGAGCAACAATACTATACAAAACACGATCTCATAGTACATAGGGCGTCACAATGAATCATATAAAGAATTACAAGGAAGCATATAAGGCATTACGAGGAAGCATATAAGACATGATGTGGGCCTAACTACCCGGACATAACAATGATAGCCGCTACGTACGGACTCTCGTCACTTGGTGCGTACGTAGCCCCCAAACAATTCACACATAGAATATACATCACCTATGGGGACAATCCCCTCTTACAAGGTTAGAAAGGAGACTCAGCTTGTGTCGAATCTACCCCTCGGAAACTCTACACCCGAGGACTCGCAAGTAGCCAAAAGGTGTACAATTAAATCAATGCATGCACAATGTGGGAAATTATCTTAGTTATTCAATAAAATCGCTATTCTTGAAGAATTTCCAAATTCCAACCCCGGGTCCGCATGCTCAAATTCCAAAAATTCTCGGAGGGATCACTCACCCGTAGCCTAAGGATCATTAAGGTGTGATTTCTACTTGAATTCATGGCTAAAAATGGAAAATCACAAAATCCTCAAGAGCCCTAAAATTACTACCTAATTCTATGATTTTTGATAATTTAGTAGGGAATTTAACTAGGAATTGATGTTTGAAACTAGTAAAACCATGGAATTTACTTACCTCAATAACATTGGTGGAAGGTTCCTTGAAGAGCTCTTTAAAGACTTGAGGAGGAAGATGAAAATGGAGGAAATAAGCTAAGTCCCGTATTTAATAAGACTACCCAGGAATTCCTTCACTGCGATCGTGACAAGGGCCCTGCGATCGCGAAGGACAAAATTCTCCCTTATTTCACCGTAACAACATTAACAACAATAAATAATATATATGGTGCAGCGTGCAACCCGATCCCACCATATAACAACATCATATTAATAATTCACTATTATTTCACCGTAACATTCCACCTGTTGCGGCGTGTAACCCGATCCCACCGTATCAGTACAAATTCACCCTTATTCCACCATATCAATCCATCCTTATTTCACATGTTGCGGCATGCAACCCGATCCCACCATATCAATACCAATTACACAATAAGCATAGTCAAATCAATAATTCAAACCCCAAGAACCTTTACGATCAATGAATACAACACTGAACCAGATAGAAAACTTTGCACAACATGAAAATTAACATAAGTAATTCTACACAGCAAGACTAGCCCAGTAAATGACAATTAGAAGGTACAAGTAAGTCAATTAAAGAAATTAGCAGGGAATCATGAAAATATTGAAAGATCTAACATCATAAACAGGAGAAACAATGATTAACTAGTAGAAATTAAAGCATGGAAGGCATTTATGGCACAAAAAAGTTAAAACAGGGAAGGAGATAATTAAGGGAAAGCGAAAAATCAGGAAAAACAAGAAATTCGGCGGCGTATTAGCACTCGTCACCTCGCATATACGCTGCAACACGTGAAATTCACATAGCACATAGTTCATGGGTTCCTAACTCCCTCAAGTCAAGGTTAAACTCAACACTTACCTCACGCCACAGTCAATTCAGAGCTTTACCGGGGCCTTTCCCCTAGAATCCTTCTCCAAACCACTCGTATCTAACCACAACTGACTCGATAATATCAACTATTGCTAAATAAATTAATTATAATGCATAAATTTAGAATTTCCAAACTTTTTCCCAAAAAGTCAAAATCGACCCCGGGCCCGCTTGGTAAAAACTCGAGCTTTAGACCAAAAATTCATTTACCCATTCACCCCCTAGCCCGATTATGTAATTAACTTCGGAATCCAACTTCAATTTGAGGTCTAAATCCTCAATTTTCCAAAAACCTCAATTCTTCCTAAATCCCTAGTTTCTACCATGGAAGAACAAAGATTAGGGATAAAATTAATGAGTGATGTTTGAAATGGAAGAAAATGAGTTAAAGTGCATGAATTGGTGTTGAGTTTTCTGTTCAAAATCTCCTCTAGGCCGAGCTCAAATGGAAGGTTTATGAAAAATGGGAAAAAACTCGTTTTTTGGTTTGTTTTAATCACTGGGTGTCAGGCCTTCTTCGCGTTCACGAAGGTTCTGCCGCGTTCGCGATGTGAAGCCACCCAAGTGGCTTTCGTGTTCGCGAGTCCTTTTTTGCGTTCGAGAAGGCTTCTCCCTCCTGGGCTGCACGTTCGCGAGCTAGTGTTCGCATTCGCGTAGAAGAACGACTGTCCCCTCCCCTAGGTCCCAAAGCTACGCGTTTGCGAGAAGCTGGTCACGTTCGCGAAGGGTAAGGCCCCTATTGCTCTGCGTTCGCGACCCAGCTATCGCGTTTGCGATGAAGAAATTCCACCCGGCCCTAGTTCACTCTTCACGTTCGCGAGAATGCCTTCGAGAACGCGAAGATGGGAACATCAGAAACCAGCAGAAGTGGAAAACCAACAATTTTTCTAAGTTTAAACAATCCGTAGCCTATCCGAAATTCACCCAAGCCCTCGGTGCTCCAAACCAAATATGCAGACAAGTCCAAAAATGTCATACAAACTCGCTCGCGCGATCAACCATCAAAATAACGCCCATATTCCACCATATCAATCCATCCTTATTTCACCTGTTGAGGCGTACAACCCGATCCCACCATATCAGTACCAATTACTCAATGAGCACAGTCAAATCAATAATTCAAATCCCAAGAACCTCTACGATCAATGAATACAATGTTGAACCAGAAAGGAAACCTTGTACAACATGGTAATTCACATAAGTAATACTACACAGCAAGACGAGCCCAGTAAATAACAATTAGAAGGTACAAGTAATTCAATTTAAGCAAATAGCAAGGAATCATGAAATATGGAAAGATCTAACATAATTAATAGGAGAAACAATGATTAACTAGTAGCAATTAAAGCATCGAAGGCATTTAGGGCACATAACAGTTAAAACAGAGAAGGAGATAATTAAGGGAAAGCAGAAAATCAGGGTAAACAAGAAATTCAGCGGCGTATAAGCACTCGTCACCTCGCATATACGCCGCAACACATGAAATTCACATAGCACATAGTTCAAGGGCTCCTAAATCCCTCAAGTCAAGGTTAAACTCAACACTTATCTCACTCGCAGTCAATTCAGAGCTCTACAGAGGACTTTCCCCTAGAATCCACCTCCAAACCACTCATATCTAACCATAATTGACTCAATAATATAACATATTGCTAAAGGAATCAATTAAAATGCATAAATATAGAATTTCCAAACTTTTTCCCAAAAAGTCAAAATCGACCTCGGGCCCGCTTGGTCAAAACCCGAGGTTCGGACCAAAATCCATTTACCCATTCACCCCGAGCCCGATGATGTAATTAGCTTCCGAATCCGACCTCAATTTGAGGTCTAAATTCCAAATTTGCATAACCCCCCAAATTCTTCCTGAATCCCTAGTTTCTACCATGGAAGAACAAATATTAGGGCTAGAAATTAATGGGTGATGTTAGAAATGGAAGAAAATGAGTTAAAGTGCACAAACCTATGAATTGGTGTTGATTTTTCTCTTCAAAATCGCCTCTAGGCCGAGCTCAAATGGAAGGTTTATGAAAAATGGGAGAAATCCTGTTTTTTGGTTTGTTTTAATCACTGGGCGTCAGTCCTTCTTCGCGTTCGCGAAGGGCCTGCGCATTCGCGATGTGCAGCAACCCAAGTGGCTTTCGCGTTTGCGAGTCCTTCTTCACATTTGCGAAGGCTGCTACTCCCTAGCCTTCGCGTTCACGAGCCAGTGCTCGCATTCACGTAGAAGAACGTCTTTCCCCTCCCCCATGTCCCTAAAGCTATGCGTTCGCGAGAAGGTGGTCGCATTCGCGAAGGGTAAGGCCCCCATTGCTCCGCGTTTGCGACCCAGCTATTGCATTCGCGATGAAGAAAATCCACCCAGCCCCAGTTCACTCTCCGCGTCCGCGAGAGTGCCTTTGCAAACGCGAAGAAGGGAACACCAAAAACCAGCGGAAGTGGAAAACCAACAATTTTTCTAAGTTTAAACCATCCGTAGCCTATCTGAGATTCACCCGAGCCCTCAGACTCCAAATCAATATGCACGCAAGTCCAAAAACCTCATACGAATTCGCTCGCACGATCAAAATACCAAAATAACGCCTAGAACTACGAATCAGACACTAAATCAAATGAAATTTTCAAGGAAACTTTAAAACTTCTATTTTAACAACTGAATGTCCGAATCACATCAAATTGACTATGTTTCTCACCAAATTTGACATGCAAGTAATAAATATAGTAGTGGACCTATATCGAGTCCAGGAATTTAAATACGAACCCGGTATTAACAGAGTCAAACATCGGTCAATTCTTTAAAATCATTAAACCTTTAAACTTTCAATTTTTTGACAAAAATTCACTAACTCGAGCTAGGGACCTCCGAATTCGATTCCAGATATACGCCCAAGTCTCAAATCATGATATGGATCCACCGGGAAAGTCAAAACATGGACCCGGGTACCTTTTCTCAAAACGTTGACCGAAGACAACTCAAATAGATTTTTAAGGCAAAATTTGATATTTTATTAGTTTTTAACATAAAAGCCTTCTGGAAAAATACCCGCACCGCACATGCAAATTGAGGAAGGATTAAAGAAGCTATTGGAGGCTTCGAAATACTTAATTAGGTTCTAAAAATCTAGATGACCTATCGGGTCATCACATTCTCCAACTCTAAGGTGTGGATATTTACTCTACATGTTTGACTCGGACTCCCAAGTAGCTGCCTCGACCGGCTGGCCTCTCCACTGCACTCGAACTGAAGGATAACTCTTTGACCTCAACTGTCGAACACGCTGGGCTAGAATAGCCACCGGCTCCTCCTTAGTCAAATCCTTGTCCAATTGGACTGCGCTAAAATCCAACACATGGGACGGATCACCATGATACTTTCGGAGCATGGACACATGGAACACCGGATGAAATGTTGTTAAACTAGGTGGCAATGCGAGCCTATAAGCCACCTCACCCACTCTCTCTAGAATCTCAAAGGGTACGATGTACTTAGGGCTCAACTTTGCCTTCTTTCAGAACCTCATCACACCTACACGGGTGAAAACTGAAGCAATACTCTCTCTCTCTCCGACCATGAATGCAACATCATGAACTCGACAGTCGGCATAACTCTTCTGCTTGGACTGAGTAGTGTGAAGTCAATCCTGAATAATCTTAACCTTATCCAAGGCATCTTGTACTAAATCTGTACCCAAAACCCGAGCCTCCCCTAGCTCAAACCATCCAACTGGCGATCGGCACCGCCTCCCGTATAATGCCTCATAGGGAGCCATATGAATGCTCGAATGGTAGCTGTTGTTGTAGGCAAGCTCTGCAAGTGGCAAAAACTGATCCCACGAACCTCCGAAGTCTATAACACAAGCGTGGAGCATATCCTCCAATATTTGAATAGTGCGCTTAGACTGTCCGTCCGTCTGAGGATGAAATGTTGTGCTCAAATCAACTTGCGTGCCCAACTCATGTTGTACTGCTCTCCAAAAGTGCAAGATGAACTTCGTACCTCGATCAGAAATGATAGACACGGGAACACCGTGAAGACGGACGATCTCGCGGATGTAAATCTCAGCCAACCGCTTTGAAGAATAGGTAACTGCCACAGGAATGAAATGTGCTGACTTGGTTAGCCTATCCAATATAACCGATACCGCGTCGAACTTCCTCTGAGTCTGCGGGAGTCCGATAACAAAATCCATAGTGATACGCTCTCACTTCCATTCAAGAATCTCTATCTTCTGAAGCAAACCATCAGGTCTCTGATGCTCATACTTTACTTGCTGAAAATTTAGACACTGAGATACATATGCTACTGTATCATTCTTCATCCTCCTCCACCAATGTTTCAAGTTCCGATACATCTTGGCGGCACCCGGATGAATAGAATACCAGGAGCTGTGGGCCTCCTCAAGAATCAACTCACGAATTCCATCTACATGGGGTACACAAACACGACCCTGCATCCTCAAAACTTCATCATCTCCAACAGTAACCTTCTTGGAACCACTGTGTCTCTAAGGACAAGAAATTGAGGGTCATCATATTGTCGCTCCCTGATGCGCTCAAACAAGGAAGACCGTGCGACTGTACAAGTTAGAACACGACTGGGATCTGAAATATCCAACCTCACGAGCTGATTGGACAATGCCTAAACATCTGATGCAAGAGGCCACTCACCGACTGGAATGTACACAAGGCTGCCCATACTCGCTGCCTTTCTACTCAAGCCGTCAACCACCATATTGGCCTTCCCGAGATGATACATGATGGTGATATCATAGTCTTTCAATAGCTCCAACAACCTCATCTGCCTCAAATTGAGATCCTTTTTTTGAAAAAATACTGAAGGCTCCGATGATCCGTGAAAACCTTGCACAACATGCCGTAAAGATAGTGCTTCCAAATCTTTAGCGCATGAACAATGGATGCCAACTCTAAGTCATGAATATGGTAATTATTCTCATGAACCTTTCAACTGTTGCGATGCATATGCAATCACCCTGCCATCCTGCATCAATGTCGCACCAAGTCCAATACGAGATGCATCATAATATACCGTATAAGATCCTGAACATATGGGTAACACCAACACTTGCGATGTAGTCAAAAAAGTCTTGAGCTTCTGAAAGCTCGCCTCACACTCATCTGGTAATCTGAACGGGGAACCCTTCTGGGTCAACCTGGTCAATAGGGCTGCTATAGATGAGAACCCCTCCAAAATCCGACGGTAATAACAAGCCAAACCCAAGAAACTCCGAATCTCCGTAGTTGAAGTGGGTCTAGGCCAATTCTGGACTGCCTCAATCTTCTTATGATCCAACTAAATTCCCTCTTCCAAAACGACGTGCCCTAAGAAGGCGACTGAATCTAACTAAAACTCGCACTTTGAAAACTTGGCATATAACTAGTTGTCTCTCAGATTATGAAGTACGATCTGAAGATGCGGCTCATGCTCCTCTCGGCTACGGGAGTAAATTAAGATATCATCAATAAACACAATCACAAAGAAATCAAAATAGCACTTGAACACTCGGTTCATCAAATCTACAAATGCTGCTGGGGCATTTGTCAGCTCAAATGACATCACTAGAAACTCTTAATGCCCATACCGATTCCGAAAAGATGTCTTAGGTACGTCATATGCCTTAATATTCAACTGATGGTAGCCAGAACTAAAATCAATCGTCAAAACCAGCCTGGCACCCTGAAGCTGATCAAATAAGTCATCAATACTCAGCAATGGATACTTGTTCTTGATGGTGACTTTTTTCAACTGCCAGTAATCTATGCACATCCTCATCGATCCATCTTTCTTCTTCTTGATCAACACAGGCGCACCCTAGGGAGTTACACTAGGTCTAATGAAGCCCTTATCAAGAAATCTAGCAACTGCTCGTTCAATTCTTTCAACTATGGAGGGGCCATACGGTATGGCAGAATAGAAATGGGTTGAGTGCCCGGAGCCAAATCAATACAGAAGTCAATATCTTTGTCGGGTGGTATCCCTGACAGATCTACAGGAAACACCTCTAGAAACTAACAAACAACCGGTACTGAATCCATGGAAGGAACATCTGCACTAGAATTGCAGACATAAGCCAAATAAGCTAGACACCCCTTCTCGACCATATGCTGAGCCTTCACATAAGAGATAACCATGTTGGTAAAATGGCCAGGAGTCCCTCTCCACTCTAATCGAGGCAACCCTTGCAGGGCTAAGGTCACCGTCTTGGCGTGACAATCCAATATAGCATGATAAGGTGATAGCCAAACCATACCCAAGATGACATCAAAATCTACCATATCGAGAAGTAGGAGATCTACGCTAGTCTCAAGACTCCCAGTAGTAACCACACACGAACGATAAACACAATCCACAATAATAAAATCTCCCACAAGATTGAAAACTCAAGTAAAAGAGAGTAAATAAGTGGCCAAAATACCTACTTATCAACTCCACTCAAACTTAAGATTTTTCTTGTCCTCAAGCAATTAAGGCAATTCCCACCTTCATTAGAAAAAAAAAGGATATTTCAGCTGTCCTAAGTTAAGTCAAAACACAAATCAATTGGGACCAACAATTACCCACACGCTCATGAATCATTAACAAGCCTATGATTTGAAAATTCAAGCACAAATGGCTTTAATGTGACACTTGAGCATCAAGGGTTGACTTTGATCATCAAGGAAGCTCACACTTTCATGCAAGTCACTGTGGATCCCAAACTCACGAATGAAGAGTTCAAAACAATGACTCGAGGAAGATTCGCTCATCACTCTCAAAAGAATGTCACAAGCCTGAATCTAAGTACCATATGCTTGCCCCTCATGTAGATGACCACTAATGTAAGCTTGCTCGGCTTGAAATCACGTAGCACTTTTTCGGCATGTAATGAAGGCTTTTGGATTAAGGAGGGTAATATCGAATTGGAATCAGTTCTTATTTCCTTTAGGACTTCTTATTCTCTTGTTGGCTCATACTTTGCCGACTCTTTGAGTCATTTTTATTTTTCCTTAGGGGTATTAGAGAGACTTCACATCACTTTTCTTTGCATTCTCAATGCTTCTCACTTCTTCTTTCTTTTGCATCTTTTCTACCCTTTCACATTATTCACTTTTTTTGTGTGTTTTTCTTTGTTCTTCCTTTCTTTTTCTTTGCCTTTTCCTCTTTTTCATTTTTTAATCTTTTTGTGCCTTGGAACCATATTAAAACTCCTCGTATCTCCCCCAAACTTATGTTCTTGCCATTTGAACCACATGAGTGCTAAAGAAACGTCGGGTGCCAAGAGAGAGTCACTATAAAACGGTTAAAGGCTTGTAATGTGGTTATTGAAAAGAAAGGATATAGGCTCAAAAGGGTTTACTAAGGATGATATCATTGGTGGGACATGGAAGGTTTCAAAAACGGGCCAAGGAGAGCCTACAATCACTTCTCAAGCCAACCTAACTTAGAATTTCGCCTAGAAACACATTCGGGGCAAGTTCTAGACCATTCGCACGGGTACTTGGACTTTTAACAAAATACCTCACCTCTTACACAACCAGAATTGTTAAGGAGAAAGAAGTCGAGGGCCCACAACAACCGCATTCAAGATTGAAAATCTCTACGGTTCAGCTAAACCATCTGATGATTGCCTAAGTCAACACAATATTCACAAGGTCACTAACTAGAGCTATTTCTTTACAAAAAATTATTTTTAAACATAAGCACATAGTTAAGTGTGTTGGTACCAAGTGAAACATGCTTGTCACGACCCAATTTCGGAGTCATGATGGCTCCTGTCGTGGAACCAGGCCAGCCACCTAACTATAACGGTTCTAGGTTTGATTATTGGAGATAATGCTCATTTTGAATAAATCCAAATCAGTAATAGTGGAAATTTCTAATTTGGAAACAATTTAAGGAAGGAAAACAAGATTCAAATACTACAGCCTCGGATCCGGTGTCACGCAGTCATGAGCTGCTAATACATAAACAAGACCCAAAAGAAGGGGAAATGATCAACATAGTCTAAAAGTAATACGAAGGGTAGAATAAGAGAAGAGATGACGAGATCATCGTCGCCAGCTGCTACCTCATCAACTCCGATGAAACTGTTGCGACTCACTGACCAGAGCTGGATCTCAATGTACCTGGATCTGCACACAAGGTTCAGGGTATAACGTGAGTACACCAACTCAATAAGTAACGAAGACAGCCTATGGGCTGAGAGGTAGTGACGGACTAAACCTCCGATAATTTGAACAACAACATATAGTTTGAACATGACAGTAATATAGTAGAAAGTAAGCGAAATGCACCGAGTTTCGTCTGTAAACTTGCATAAGTTCGTGTAAAATCAGAAATGCTATGTATACAGTATCCAAACTCTCATAAGGAAGTCCACTCAGTACTCGAATTGGCCATCAGGCCCAGGAAAAATCCATCCCAAAATATGGATAAACATAGTGACATAGTCACTCGGTACTGAGGAAAAAGGCCAATCCAGCCCCACGGAGAAGATCCATCTCCAGAACAAGACACCACAGAGAAGATCCATCTCCGGAACATATCACTCGGACAAGATCCATGTCTAGGGAAGATCCATCCCTCAATATCTGTGCGCTCACTGGGGGTGTAAAGACTCCGGAGGGGCTCCTATAAGCCCAAGCGCTATATCAAACCAACGAAGGTATGATTCAAGGATCGCTGTGGTGTGCAGTCCGATCTCATAACTGTCTCAAAAATCCGGCTCTAGGCCTCACTCAGTCAATACTTTCAAGTCTCACTCACAATGCTCTCAAATATGTAGAATTCGGCCCAAACAATGATAATGCAATATAACTAACAAATGCTGAGACTGAGGCATTTAGATGTATGCTACAACAGGACTGGGTGCATGATAGTAAATAACTACAGATAGAGACAGCAACAATTGGCCGTTTCAGTCTAAACATATTGGCATGAAGCCTTAGCAATTACACTTATCATGATTTCTAATATGTTCAAGGAAATTCTCCACCTTCGCAGTACAAGTATCAGTGTGAAACAACCATTAGACAATGCCATGGGATGAGCCAGGCCACAAGAATCGGTATACGCCCACATGCCCGTCACTTGGCAAGTGCGTCACCTTAGTTAAAAGCAATTATCAGGTAACTTGGGGTTTCGAACCCTCAGTTCCAAGGTTGAAGATGTTACTTACGTCAAGACCAGCTAAAACACTACTCCGCAGTACCCTTGCCTCGAAGTTCGGCCTCCCAGTGCTCCAAATCTACCAACAATCAGATGTATATCATTATAACATGCTAAAGATTGAATCCCAATCGAAATTTATCAAAAATACTCAAAAATCCCGAAATTGCTCAACCCGGCCCCCGGGCCCACGTCTCGAAACTCGATAAAATTTAAAATTTACAAAACTGAAACACTTATCTTCACCCGAGTCTACCCATATCAAATTTACCAAAATCCAACCACAAATACCGCTTCAAATCATCAAAAGAGTTTCCCAACTTTTCTTCCCCTTTTTCCTCAATTTCTACTTTGATTCCATAAATTACACGGTAATAATCCATACTAATTCGTGAAATTTGACCAAAAATGGTTAAGGAACACTTACCACAAGACTCCCCCGGATAATGGAGTTGTTGAAAAATAGCTAAAACCCTCGATTTTGAACTTAAACATTCTTCCCAGCGATTCCTTCTACGCGATCGCGGACATCCTGTCGCAATCGCGGAGAGTAACTCAACAGCCCCTGATTTGACCTTACGCGATCGCGTATGCCTCCACGCGATCGCGAAGAACCTAAAATCAAACCCATGTGATCACAAACCCTCTCGCGCGATTGCGAAGAGATAACCGATCCCCCTTTACACGCGCCCTGCACACCTACGCAATCGCAGACTTCTCCAAGCGATCGCGGAGAACAACCTCCCATACCGATGTGATAGCGAACTCTTTAATGCGATCGTGAAGAACAAATTCGACTCCCCACTCAGCTAAGCCTACGCGATCGCAGGATACCCCTCGCGATCGCGGAAGAGGAAACCAGATGAAAAAAAACACCAGAAAATCTGCCAAGTTTCTAAGCCAAAAGTTGGTCCGTTTACCACCCGAAACACACCCGAGGCCCTCGGGACCCTAACCAAATATACCAATACATCCTAAATGATCATTCAAACTTAGTCGAGCCTTCGAAACACCAAAAATAACATCAAAACTCAAAAAACTCATCGAATTCAAGCCTATGGACATTGAAATTTTCTAAATTCCACCAACAATGCCGAAACTACCCAAAACAACTCCGATTGATCTGAAATTTTGCAGACATATCAAAAATGACATTACAAACCTGTTCCAACTGTCGGAATTCCATTCCGACACTGATAGCCTATTTTCCACTGCCAACTGGAAATCGCCAAAAACTAACTTTCGCCAATTCAAGCCTAATTCTACATCGGACATCACAAAAACATTCGGAAACATTCCTAGTTCCAAAATCACCTAACGAAGCTATCCGAGCCATAAAATCCGCGTTCCGAGGTCATTTACTAATAAGTCAACTCCGGGTTGACTTTTTCCAACTCTAAGGCTATTTTTAGAGACTAAGTGTCTCAATTCCTTCTATAACCACTCCAAATCCGAGCTAACCAATTCTAACTCATCATGAACAGTCTAACCAATCTACAAAAAGACAGCAAAGAGAAAATAATGCACGTTCTATGTAACGACCGAGCGGGTCGTTACAATGCTCGACTCTTATTTATTCATTACACTACTTGTTTTTTACCTAAACATCAAAAACTGACTCAATCCCTTAAGAAGGTTGTCACGCCATCCATCGTTGGAAAGAGCCACCCGGTTCACACAAGAAAGAACCGTGGCATTAAGAAAACCAAAGGCTTATTGTTCAATAAATCATAAGAAGAATCTAATAAAGTAATTAAGAAGCAATACTATTAGGAAAGCAAAACAAAGAAGCTATGAAATAAACTACTAAAGTTAAGACAAATGAATATATACAAGGGGGGTGATTATATACATAATGAGGGATAAAGTAAAGATAAAAGAAAAAGGAAAGAGAGTATTTAAGTTATTAAATACCCTAAATGTGATCAAATGTCATAGATAGTCATCCAAATCATCAAAAGATCAAAATAGACCACCCCCCTAGAAAAAGAGCAAGAATTGTACATAATGCTTAGAAAAACAAAACATAAGAGGGTAGAGAGTAAAGAAAACTCCCTACCTGGTCTCGGGGTGACTAGCAGCATCGCCACCCTCGATCTTCTCTAAGTGAATATTATCATCTTCGGGCTGAGGGACCACAGGGTTGGAGAGCTTCTGGATTATCTCATCAGTAGTGGGGGCAGTGAGATCTGCTCATAAGACAGGCCAGCCTCCACTGATGGTGCTGCTGGATCAGCCAGTACTGATTGACTTGTCTCCATCAATAGGTCAAAGGGCAAGTCACCGGCTGTTGCCAACTTCTTCACCTCAAGTCTCAAACTTTCTACTACCTTCTTCGATGCCTTGGACTTTCTCATTTTCTTCATTTACTTGGACAAATCCTCAATGGCACCCCCCCCCCCCCCCCCCCCCCTTGAGCTACCAGAGTGTCCATGATAGCCTGCTGGTTGTCTAGAATCTTCTTCAAAGTTTCCTCCACTGGCGGAGGCCCCTGTGGAACTGCTGGAGTAGAAGACTGCACTACAACAATATTGGAGGTATCAGACAACTTAGAAGTGGTTGTCTGCATCCAGTTGTTGAGGCTCGCCAAAGTCTGGGAGACTCACAACGCAGTGAGAGGGTAGGTAGATGAGGATGGCACTGAAACTAAACTGGGAGGCTTGGAGGATGATGGTGGTGGTATGGCGATTGTCCCGGAGGAAGACCCGGCTGCTGTGGTAGGCATAGGAGCTGAAGATGGCTTAGAAACAACCTCTGCACCTACCATTGTTGGCTCGTTAGACTGGCTAGCTGTGGTAGTGTCCGTCCCTTTGAACTTTGGGTTGTCTTCACCCTGCAAGTGATACCAAGAAAAAGATTTTTTAGCTTTTTCCTTTGTGTCATATGGTCTTAGCTCCACCTTTACATAATTGAAGTACTCTGTGAGGGTGCCTTTTCACTTTATATGGACCGCCAATGTGATTCTGGTTGACATTATAGCACCCACATTGATAGGGTACCCCACCATAATAGAGGCCACCAGCACTGCTCGAGGAAGAGAGAGGTTGTTCTCATTCAAGCTTGGATCAATTCTGTTGCACACAAAAGTTTTCCACCCTTTAGCTTCGAAGTTGAGGGTGTTCCGGATAATAGGCACTCCTGCTGTGATCCATGGTGGTAGTGGTCCTGGGGAAGCTAAAATCTCAGCTAGCCAAGGGCGAGCTGCCTTACCCAAAGCTAACTTTTCCAAGTACTGGACCACTTCCACTGGCTCGAATCCCACACAAGTGTTCAGAGTATGGGCATCAAAGCGAACTTTCAAATTCCTCACTTTTGTCACTTTTGTTCCCGCCTTGACATGAGCTATGTCGGCATATAATTCCCTCACTAAATGTTCATTTGCATCTAAAACCGGGTGATTGAACCACTTCCACCCCTTTCGTTCCTGGAATTTCCTAAGGAAGTTTGGATTATGAATATCCAAATCCTTGATCAAGAATTGTCGCTCCAATGTGAGCGACTGTTTTGGCCATAACTCCCTGAATCTGTTGAATGTCGTCAAACTAACAAATCTGTCCTCCCACATCTCATTCTTTGTTCTTTCAAGACCACCCACACGAGTGTCACCCCCTCTACCGTCGTTCGAGATGTCATCATCTTCAATATCAATAGGTGGCGGAGGGGTAGGTGAAGAGGAGGGCTCAGAACCCTGGATTCCTACACCAGACTCAGCGAAGGACCTGTCCATAGGCGCATTGCGCAGCTTATAGCGCCAGTGGGTTGAGGTGGTTGGGACTGAGGTTCAGGCTCAACCTCCATAGAGTCACCCTCGGATGTTTCCTAGACGGGGCTTATTCACTGGTGTCCGAGGAGTCATGTACTCTGTTTGCAGTTGCTTTCTTGCTTATTTTTTTTTTGAATGGCCAATGGTAGGTTACTCTTGCCTCAGCCACGGGAGGGCTCACCCCTCCCTTTTGATGAATCACCTCTGCTGTGAGATCTAACTATTTCCTGCATTACAAATTACATTTGTTAGTTTAATTCAAAGCAAAGGAAACAATTGATTCACAATTGTTGACAAGCAGCCAAGAATGAGGCAGTGTGGACCGCACAAAATTGAGTGCGGCTGCAGACTGCCTAGTGCGGACCGCGTACTTTGGGAGTGCAGCTGCATAACCTCGAGTGCGAACCGCACCATTTTGAGTGCGGACACACAAGTCTAACTTAAAATCACTGGGTCTCTGAATTTTGAGTGCGGCACACATTTTTGTGCGGCCGCCTACCTCTTCTGCGGACCGCCAACACAGCTCAACCGTATCTAATACCCTTTTGTTTCCAGTTATGCAGACCGCACAAAAATGTGTGTGACCGCACAATTTGAATTGCATCGGCACTGAGTTAGGGTTCTTGCAAAATTTTTAAAGTTTAAGCACGGTGTGCACAAATTGACACAATTATTGGACTACCCAGTCCCTAATTAACATGTATGTAACTACCCACATGATTTTAAAGCACAAGTTAAGCACATTTGACATTTTTAGGCCTAAAATTGACTAAACTACTCAAAGAAATCAAAAACAAAATTTGAGAAAAATGAACAAAAATCTACATGAATTGAACATACTAGTAGTGGGTGATGCAAGTAGGAATCTAGCTTGCTGAAGTGAGTGTGATTGTGGAACAATCTTCTTTTTTTGGATTGCACATTGTTTACTAGGGCTTGAGAGTTCAGAGAGCGTAAAGTGTGAATAGTAGTGGAAACCCCTATTTACACCCTACCAAAGGCGATGCATCTCTTACCTGAGTGCAACCGCATATTTCTGAGTGCGGTTCGCACTCCTTACCTGGTGTGAACAATGTTGTGCGGTCCGCACAAAAATGAGTGTGACCGCATATTGGCCCTTTTTCTATAGATCCAACTTCAGAAAGTTGACATTTTTGGGTTTCCAGTTGTGCGTCCGCACAAGGAAATGTTCGGCCGTGGACCCTTCTGTGCGTTCCACATATTTTTGGCGCGGTCCGCATGAGTTCCATACTTGGCGGTCAATTTTTCCAGATTTTTCCTGCAATACACACTCATGCCAGCAATTCATTTCAAACCAGTTAAATGGAAACCAGTTAGCTCAAAACAAAGACTATCTAATCTAAAGAAGAAAAATAAGAAAATGAAAAGAAACATGGTTGCCTCCCCAGAAGCGCCTGATTTAACGTCGCGACATAACGAAAGTTACCATCAATCACTTGAAATGAAGCAACGTCACAACGTGGCCATCATCAACCTTGCCAAGATAATGTTTCACCTAGTGCCAATTGACTCTAAACACCTCATCATTCTTATTTTTCATATCTAGAGCACCAAATGGTGTAACATGCACTACTTCAAATGGGCCACTACACTTAGATTTCAACTTTCCCAGAAAAATACGCAACCTAGAATTGAACAATAGCACAATATCGCCTTCTTTGAATTCTTTGTTTAGAATATACTTGTCATGGAGGTACTTCATCTTGACCTTATACAGGGACGAACTTGAATATGCATGTAATCAGAACTTATCAAGATCATTCAATTGCTCCACCTTTAAGTTGGTAGCTACATCCCACTCAAGATTAAACTTCTTCAATGCCCACATAGCCTTATGCTCAAGTTCCACCGGAAGGTGACAAATTTTCCCGAACACTAACCGATATGGAGACATACCAATTGGTGTTTTGTAAGCTTTCCTATAAGCCCAAAGAGCATCATCAAGTTTCTTCGACAATCCGTTCGGCTGGCATTCACAGTCTTTGACAAAATACTCTTGATCTTCCAGTTGGAGACTTCAACCTGTCCACTTGCTTGAGGATGATACGGGGTCGACACTTTATGAGTGACACCATACTTGGAGAGTAAAGTATCAAAAACTTTGTTGCAAAAGTGCGATCCCCCATCACTAATAATGGACCTTGGAGTACCAAACCTTGTGAATATGTTCTTCTTTAAGAATGCTACCACACTCCGAGCTTCATTGTTGGGCAAAGCCACAACTTTAACCCATTTCGAAACGTAATCCACAACTACCAATATATAGGTGTTCCCACATGAACTCACAAACGGATCCATAAAATCAATGCCCCACACATCAAAAATATCAATCTCTAAGATGGTGGTGAGGGGCATCTCATTTTTCTTGGAAATCCCATCGGCCCTTTGACATTCATCACAATGCTTAACGAGATCGCTAGCGTCCTTGTAGTGAGTAGGCCAATAGAATCCACAACTTAACACCTTTGTAGCCGTTCTCGCTCCACCATGGTGACCACCATATGGCGAAGAGTGGCAAGCCTCAAGAATTCACAATTGTTCTTCTTTTGGTACACATTTTCGTATCACACCATCGGTACAAATTCTGAAGAGATAGGGCTCATCCCAATAGTAGTACATGCAGTTCCGTTTGAGCTTCTTCCTTTGGTTTGAAGAGAAATCATTCGGTACAATTCCACTCATAAGATAATTGGCCACATCGGCAAACCATGGCATCTAGTTCATAGAAATGGATAGGAGTTGCTCACCAGGAAATGAATCATTGATCTCAAGGACATCATGTGGCCTCCCCCCTCCTCTAATCGGGACAATTGGTCCGCCACTAGGTTTTCACTCCCCTTGCGGTCTTGGATATCAAGATCAAATTCTTGTAAAAGAAGTACCCACCGCATCAATCTTGCCTTAGAGTCTTTCTTGCTCATCAAATATCAAAGCGCCGCATGGTCGGTGTGAACAATCACCTTTGTACCCATTATGTACGGGCGGAACTTCTCCATAGAAAAGACAATGGCTAGGAGTTCTTTATCGGTCACCGTATAGTTGACTTGGCCCTCGTTCATGGTCTTACTAGCATAGTAGACCGGATGGAAGATATTGTTAATTCGGTGTCCCAATACCACTCTGACCGCCACATCGCTCGCATCACACACGAGCTCAAAATGTAAGCTCCAATTTGGCGCGGGGATAATAGGAGTGGTAGTCAACTTCTACTTGAGTAGTTCAAATGCCTTCATACAATCTTCATTGAAATGGAACTTGTCATCCTTCTCCAAGAGTTTCCACAAGGGGTTTACCACCTTAGAAAAGTCCTTTATGAATCGGTGGTAGAACCCCGCATGACCTAGAAAGCTCCTCACTCCCTTCACGGAAGTAGGGGGAGGGAGTTTGGATATCACTTCAATGTTGGCTTTATCAACCTCAATACCATTCTTGGAAATCTTTTGACCGAGGACAATTCCTTCATCAACCATGAAGTGACACTCCTCCCAATTCAAAACCAAGTTAGTTTCCTCACAACGTGCCAATACCTTGTCCAAGTTATATAGAAAAATCGTCCATGAAAACCTTAAGAAAGTCCTCCACCATATAGGTGAAGATGGCCATCACACTGTTGAAAACGTTGCCGGTGCATTGCATAACCCGAATGGCATCCGCGAGAATGCGAAAGTGTCGTAGGGACACGTGAAAGTGGTCTTCAGGAGCAATAAAATCTGGTTATAGTCGGAGTATCCATCCACCATCATTC
Organism: Nicotiana undulata; assembly: GCA_005239495.1. Lineage (NCBI taxonomy): Eukaryota > Viridiplantae > Streptophyta > Magnoliopsida > Solanales > Solanaceae > Nicotiana > Nicotiana undulata. Next base: position 35,177 of record ML263616.1, read on the forward strand.
CACCTGTTTGCGGCGTGCAACCCGATCCTGCCGTATCAATACAAATTCATCCTTATTCCATATTCCACCATATCAATCCATCCTTATTTCAGCTGTTGCGGCGTACAACCCGATCCCACCATATCAGTACCAATTAATGAGCACAGTCAAATCAATAATTCAAATCCCAAGAACCTCTACGAGAAATGAATACAATGCTGAACCAGAAAGGAAACCTTGTACAACATGGGAATTCACATAAGTAATACTACACAGCAAGACGAGCCCAGTAAATAACAATTAGAGGGTACAAGTAAGTCAATTTAAGCAAATAGCAGGTAATCATGAAATATGGAAAGATATAACATTAATTAACAGGAGAAACAATGATTAACTAGTAGCAATTAAAGCATGTAAGGCATTTCGGGCACATAACAGTTAAAACAGAGAAGGAGATAATTAAGGGAAAGCAGAAAATCAGGGTAAACAAGAAATTCAGCATCGTATAAGCACTCGTCACCTCGCATATACGCCGCAACACATGAAATTCACATAGCACATAGTTCAAGGGCTCCTAAATCCCTCAAGTCAAGGTTAAACTCAACACTTACCTCACTCGCAGCCAATTCAGAGCTCTACCGAGGCCTTTCCCCTAGAATCCACCTCCAAACCACTCATATCTAACCATAATTGACTCAATAATATAACATATTGCTAAAGGAATCAATTAAATGCATAAATATAGAATTTCCAAACTTTTTCCCAAAAAGTCAAAATCGACCTCGGGCCCGCTTTGTCAAAACCCGAGGTTCGGACCAAAATCTATTTACCCATTCACCCCGAGCCCGATGATGTAATTAGCTTCCGAATCCGACCTCAATTTGAGGTTTAAATTCCAAATTTGCATAACCCCCCAAATTCTTCCTGAGTCCCTAGTTTCTACCATGGAAGAACAAATATTAGGGCTAGAAATTAATGGGTGATGTTAGAAATGAAGAAAATGAGTTGAAGTGCACAAACCTATGAATTGGTGTTGAGTTTTCTCTTCAAAATCGCCTCTAGGCCGAGCTCAAATGGAAGGTTTATGAAAAATGGGAGAAATCCTGTTTTTTGGTTTGTTTTAATTACTGGGTGTCAGTCGTTCTTCGCGTTCGCGAAGGGCTTGCGCATTCGCGATGTGCAACAACCCAAGTGGCTTTCGCGTTTGCGAGTCCTTCTTCACGTTTGCGAAGGCTGCTACTCCCTAGCCTTCGCGTTCACGAGCCAGTGCTCGCATTCACGTAGAAGAACGTCTATCCCCTCCCCTATGTCCCTAAAGCTATGCGTTCGCGAGAAGGTGGTCGCATTCGCGAAGGGTAAGGCCCCCATTGCTCCGCGTTCGCGACCCAGCTATTGCATTCGCGATGAAGAAAATCCACCCAGCCCCAATTCACTCTCCGCGTCTGCGAGAGTGCCTTTGCGAACGCGAAAAAGGGAACACCAGAAACCAACAGAAGTGGAAAACCAACAAGTTTTCTAAGTTTAAACCATCCGTAGCCTATCCGAGATTCACCCGAGCCCTCGTGGCTCCAAATCAAATATGCACGCAAGTCCAAAAACCTCATACGAATTCGCTCGCGCGATCAAAACACCAAAATAACGCCAAGAACTACGAATCAGACACTAAATCAAATGAAATTTTAAAGGAAACTTTAAAACTTCTATTTTAACAACCGAACGTTTGAATCACATCAAACCAACTCCGTTTCTCCCCAAATTTGACAGGCAAGTCATAAATATAGTGATGGACATATACTGAATTTCGGAACTAAAATACGAACCCGGTATCAGCTGAGCCAAACATCGGTCAATTCGTTAAAATCATTAAACTTTCAAATTTTGACAAAAATTCACTAACTCGAGCTAGGGACCTCTAAATTAGCTTTCGGGCATACACTCAGGTCCTAAATCACGATACAGACCCACTGGGGCCGTCAAAATACGAATCCGGGTACGTTTTCTCAAAACGTTGATCGAAGTCAACTCAAATGAATTTTTAAGGCAAATTTTCATATTTTATCAGTTTTTAATATAAAAGCCTTCCGAAAAAAAAATACTCGGACTGCGTACGCTAATCGAGAAAGTATGGAATACTTCGAAACATAAAATTAGGTTCTAAAACTCTAGGTCATCATAAAAATATATGCGTTGTTCATTTACTTCTCTTTCTTAACCATGATGAATTGATATGCATTCTCAACTCATTAATTCATTTAGTTATGATAAATTCATATGATTGGTGTAAACATGGAGTACGAGTAAAATTTCACCGTCAATTGAGGTGAGGTCTGTAAGAGGGATGGTTTTTGTAACTAATGGATAACGTGTATTAAGGCCTCATTTGTTTGCACGTATGGAATTCTGAATTTTATTCATTCAAATTTCAGATATTAAATGTATTTTTTAAAGTCTGAATCTTAATTATTCAGATCTTAATCATTAAGTGTGTTTATTTTTTTTTACTTCACAAACCACTTGATGGGTCTGAGTAGGTCTGTATGATTAACATCTATAACAGAGACTTAATTTCATTAAGATATTATCATCCATATTCATTATTATATGCCGCCACCGCCTACCATTATCAACTACTACCATACCACCCACCATTACCATACTCAACCACTACCGCCATACTCAACCACCACCATCGCTACCACCATCACTATCATCATCCTCAATCATAGATGCCACCATTATCGACTACCACTAGTCCAACATCCACCACCATCATTCTCAACCACAACCAACACTCATCCACCTCAACTACCACAACTAACTACTACATCACTATCACCAACCATTGCCGGCACTACCCATCATTATAAACTACCACCACCCACTACCACCTTCCTCAATCACAACTACCACCACCCACTGTTATTAACAATCACCACCCACCACCACCATCCTCAATCGCAATCTCCACCACTACCAATCACCACTGGCGACTATCCTAAACCACCACCATCAACCAAAACTACCACCAACCACCGCCTCTAGTCGGCATTTACAAGCACTACCGTTAGCCATCACCACCAACAACTATTATATTTTTAAAAACAATATATTTTATTGATAGAATATTAGATTAATTAGTATTTCGTATGAATTTTATGTTTATCAATTTTCAAATAAAGATAAATTTTATATATTCAGATGTTAAAAATCAAACAGTCTTCATCATTTAGTATTCAGATCTTAATATTTAGATGTGTATTCAGATTCAAATATCTTAATCTTAATACACATCGTAATATTCAAATTCAGACGTCTTAATCTTAAAAAAAAAAAAAAAAAAAAAAAGAGTAAGTTTCCAATATATTTTTATAAGCACTTATCCTTGCGACAAATTAAATGCCTTTTTGTTTCCTGAAAAGGAATCTCCATCATGAACAGCATGAAAATAAGGAAAAGAAAAATTGGGGAACAATATACACGATAAAGTAAATCGACTAACTAATTGGTAATGAAGAAAAAAAACGTCGTTAACTCCACAACCTTATGTTTTTAGGTATAAGTAATACAATCTGGTTAATCTGTCAGCCCAAAACTGTATACACATGTGTTTTGGGGGTAAAAAAGAAACATCTTGAAACTATATTTTCCGTTTCTTCATCTAATAAGAGAAGAAAGTTGATCCCCACACTTTCCCCCCAAAAAGAGGAAAAACAAGTTCCAAAAGAAGGAAAAAAACTACTCTTTGTTGGTGACAAAGATAATTAACAAACATTAGCGAATAGCGATAAAGGTGAGTAAGGAAGTAAAGAAAAGTGGATGGAGTAACAATAGTTTTAACAATAATACCATGATAAAAAAAAATGAAATAATTTAAAAAGAGGAAATTGATTGGCAGTTAATTTAAGCAGCAATTGTTCTACCATAATGTAGAACCATGACATGATTAGAAGGTGTTGTGTTGTCAGCAGCATTAGTAGTACTCCATATATGATCTCTTACATGTTGCAATGTCAAGAAAGGCTGTAGTTGTTGGCCTCTACATGTTATCTCTATCTGAAAATTACGTACAAAGTCATCCCCATTCCATGCAAAAGCCATCACCACCACCAAATTTTTACATGCACCAAACACCACCAACTCAACTCTATTAGTGAAATTAAACAACTTTGAATACAAGTGCAAACAAAACATGTAAATCAATTACAGAGCATAAGATACATCAATTGATTAATTAATTGCTATAATTTAATCAAGAAATAGTGAAAGATCAATATAAGCAAAAAATAAAAATAAGAATAAAAATGAAGATGAAGCAATTCAACACTTCTTTCTTTGCTTCAACATGACCATTGCGCATTAGATGTGCACTTGGTGATTTAAATTATACATGTAGACATACAAAAGCATAAAATGGACGAGGAAGGTGTAATATATGTTGTTTTAATCAAAAGTAAGATTAGTGGCATCTGGCATGAATTGTCACAAACCTAACCATTTATTCTATTTTCTCTGTTCCATAATACATATGCAGTGCCTGCTTTAAGTACCTATCAATTTTCTCCTTTGCTTTACTTTCTTTGCATGACATTTTCGCAAAAAAGCTTAACATCTATTCAGTAATAGTACAATTTTCTTATACAATTATATATGTAATCTAACAGGTTACAACTAAATGCAACTGCCATTAATAAGTAAAACTAATAACTTGAAAAATATATCAATAATATATTAAATTAGACTGATAATGGAATCTTTTTTACACTATATACTAGTGAAATCAAGATGCAACTTATAAATAAAGGAAAGAAATAAAGCAAGTGAGAAAGAGAGGTCAGCCATGAAAACCGACCAAATGGGTCGGAGTTGGGGCGGCCCACCCACTCCCACGGTTGAAAACTACCCCAACTTTAATCATGTTAGAGGCCATTTAGACTTTGCTCCTTATCCAGAATGATTATACCTTAGACTTCTTCAAATGAATATTACTCCCTGATTATGATGCAAAGATCCCATATTTTATAATTCAGAGAATATTTATTTATCTTTACATTGACAGATACATAATTTAGGGGGAAAAACAAAGACAAAGAAAAGGTGACGGGTCCAAAAAGTACGGCGAGGAATCGGCGTTATCTCTATATTTTCCATATATACTTAATACTCCAGTTATCAAAATCATATACCTAACTATAAAAAAAAAAAAAAAAAAAGGAAACTCTACATGACTTGTACATATCGGTTGCTTTATTATCCTATATTCATGCACGTCTCATTCACGTTGCTTTCTCTCTTCTCTTTTCTTCAAAAGAGAATAACCTTATAATAAACCAATAAAGGAAAAAGAACATAAAAATGTGAAATGAAGGTCAATATTCATTCATGATTCATGAGGTGACTCTCTTTCTCTTTTTAAGATAATTATGCATAAAACTTGGTTTCATTATTTTAAAAAGAAAAAAAGGCATTATATTAAGGGGAACTAAATATATATTGATTGGTACATTTATTCCTTGTCTTAATCTGTCGACAACTTATTTATATTAGTCTCTTCGTACTTTTTTGTCTCTTCTGAATCATTCGTAATGATTCTGCTGTAGACTAAATAGCTCATGCATTGCTTTCCTCCGACGTGTTCTTTCTTTTTAATTTATTTAGTTTCCTTATGGTTTTTATTTAAATGGACAAATGGTTGGTCGTGGAGGAGATGATGGGATCTTTTTGATTAAATCAAAGTGCAGCACTTAGAGGAAAAAGAGAGGAAGAAAAGAAACTTTTTATTGAATATTAATTAATGCGAAAATAAGAGGGAGTTGGGTCCTACAATTCCGCCATGGGAGAGGTGAGTTGAAACAAGCGAAAGCATGACGAAACTCATAGGCATATATAGAGTCATATACATAATATAGGGCATGCAAATTTAGGTTATTGAGAAGGACACGTGGAGAAATAAGGATAGGGTCCACGTGTGTTTTTCGTGATCCTACGATATGATTTCATGTCTTGTTACGTAAGCGGATCCAAGATTTGAATCTTATGGGTTCCTATCGTAATTTTAAATTGATATGCAATAATATCTTGATTCACATTTAGGTATTTATAAATATTTAGTAAATTTCTTAATATAAATACAGGGCCTATGCAAAAGTTACTGGGTTTCCGAGAACCCGTAGTCGATGCTCTAGGTCCACCCCTACTTGTTAACATCAAGTAGGCGTTTGGACATGCATTCCAATTTTTTCTTTTGGAATTTGAAATTTCACTAAAATTTCAATTGAAGATAAAGTTGTGTTTGGTTATAATATTTGTAACATATTTGGATGTCTTTCTTTTCAAAATCATGAAACATGATTTATACCCCATAACTTGTAAAAAATATCAAAACCACCCCAATTTGATTATCCTAAACAATAAAAATACTATTGTTTAACTCATATTCTGCTTTACTGCAACACACAGAACATGCAAAATCAGTATCACATTTTTAATTCTACTAATACAGAGAGAAGGAATTTAAGCCAAAAACAACATGAATATGAACAAGTTATTCTTTAATAACTGCTGGGGTCATTTTATAAATTTTAAAAGTATAGGGTAAAATTTATAAAACTAAAAACTAGCAAATTTCCATTTTCAATTGAAAAGTTGGTGAGAACCAGTTTTTCGAATTTGAAAATGGATTTTCAAGTGAAGTTAAATTTTTTGATAAGAATGGTATAACCAAACATTGTTTTGAAAAAAAGAAAAAATTTTGTATGTCCAAACGGGCTCCAAACTTCTTACTTACGGTTTGTTTAGATACAATATAATTAAATAATTAAAAATATATTTTTTATCGCTAACATTTTTAGATGAAATGATCACACACTTCTAACATGATATTATAACGCACAAAAGCCATGTTCCTACGTGTTTGATAGGCATATCGAGACATAATATAATTAAGTAAATACAAGTAAACTCTCTTTAGCATTTTAAGCTTTTCGATAAAATGATCATATAATTTAAAACTATTAATATTCTTAACACACTTTTATTTAATTACTTCCTGTCACATGCACACTTAATGTTTTCATTAGTCAAGTACTTGGAAAATATTCTTGAGAATGGGTGATATTAAAACCGTCCAAACAAAGATAAATTGAACATGTTCACTTTCTCTTCCCCTTCTTAAAAGTCAATGCACATTTGCGCTCAACAAAATCATTATTAAGCGCAAAACAGACCGTAGAAAAGTGACCTACCAATCTTGATTTTGACATTTACTCTCTCTCATATATTTTTCATTGCTTAAGACTATTATCCTTAATATCAAAATGCTCCCTTCATTGTGGCTAATGATAATTACGAGACATAAAAAATACACACATGATATATATAAAAGTATATACACACCCACAAAACATTATAGTGATTAGTATGAGAAGAAGTAATCCTAAGCCAAAAAGGTAGTGGTGTCTCATTCCAAATCATTCTTAAGATTCTTTAAGCTACTTTTTTCCTCTTTAAGCTATTTGCATGTCTGTCTTTCTTTGTGAAAAATTTAAACCCTACGTCTCTTCCACGCTTAATTCCGAGTACAAAAAGAAGGTTATCTGAGTTATATAATTAGGTCCAATTCCTGATATGGTTATATGCATCATGTCAATGGTCCTAACAGCTTAGATGTAAGTCTAGGAGTGGCAAACGGGCTGATCGGGTCAGGTCGGGTATGATTTGGGTAATGGAAAAAACGGATAAATTATCCGATCCGACCCATATTTAACACGGGTAATAAACGGGTTAACCGGCGGATAAAATGAGTAACCATGTTCTCCATTCATGACTTCACATTAGCCTCAAGCTCTAATATGAATTTGCTGTCCCTTGCAACAAAAAAATATTACTAAAATAATTTTCCAATAATTACATTATCCATATTTTACCCATTAGTTATTCATTTTTCTAATGGATAATATGGATAATTATCCATATTCGATCCGATTTTAAAAAATTAATTATCCAACTCATTTTTAATAAATTAGGTTGAATAAATAACTATTATTTTTAACCATCTTGCCAGGTCTAGATGTAACCAATACAGGGTCAGGTCAGATTTAGGGAGAAGAGAGAGAATGATGCAAAGGAAAGAGAAAGATAATATTACAACATGAAGCTATCATTGATATCTTATTCCCTACCACTTAAAACTTTAATCATTGGTCACTTAGTTGCCATGACGTGTGGATTTATGGAAGTTTGAGTAACATAGACATGATAACCATGTCCATATATGATACCAAAACTGAAGTCAACTTAGGTAGGAGATAAAAGAAGGGCCAAATAACATTAAGACGGCAAGGATGTAGCCGTTCGTGAATACTAAGAAGCAACATTAAATAAGTATAAGCTATATTCTATGAATGATTACAAATAAATATATATGCAGCGAGTAACACGTAGAAGTAGAATTGGTTCTTTCTTATTTACTTGGTCAATAGTTTATGTAAAGAAATATTTTCGTTGAGTTTAGATGGAGATTTTTGATGCATGTATTTAGGTGCTTTATTTGAGCTAAAGAAAGGGAATATTTGTATTGGTACTCTCTTCAGGATATTTTATTATGTAGTGCAAGGAAAGAACAAGGGTTGACCTCGTGGATTCATATAAATAAGTCCTAATTAACAAGTACTCTAACTAATAAGTAGTATGGAATGTTTAGGAAAAAGAATGTTATGTGTCATACATCCTAACAACCTAACATTAATGTATACAAGGTCTTATTTTTTAGTATGCGCTTTAGATAAAACCCTAATACCAGTTATTTCAGGTAGGTGGAGTATATATATATATATATGGATTCTCAACCATAGTCGGTTGTTTCCAGATAATATTATCATTTAATTAATATGGAATGAATCATAACGATATTCCTAACATTAAAATAAAAACTTTGAAGAAGAACAACTAAATGAGTGACGATTTCTTTTGTCTACATGCATGCAAATCACTAAGGTCAAAGGAGGAGAAAGAGAAAAAGTAATAGCATCTTCGTTCATTAGACATCTTGGCATTCTTATAAGTAATTAAAAAACAGTTACCCTTGAAGGCAAGTAACAAACTTTCATATAACAAATTGATTTCCTATTTAGATTATTAATCTTTTATCTTTAGATTATCAAGAGAAGTTAGCGAAATGTTGAGACAATAAGCGGTAAATATAGCTTCCTTTACATGGCTCATTTTGGCTAACTAACTAATAAAACGCACTAACTATATTTTCATCAGACAATAGACACAACATGATCATATGCATCAACAACACCATATATAACAAAATTAGAAATCGTGAATTTCCCATTGATGTACTAAAATGACAAATATAGCCATCTTTCGTTCTATTCTTCTAATGCATTTAAGTGATTAATTAAATGCAATTCTTTTGAAAGGGGAAGTGAAAAAAAAGAGTCATTAACGAAGTATAGCTAAAAAGCTCAACACTCGACAAGAACCAAGAGTAGCAACTTTTCCATTGTTCAAACGAAGATAAATGCAATAAGCCAATAACGGCCATTGAAATTATTGAGAGTTATAAATGATTTAATTTGGAAACATTTCGTAATGCTAGCGTGCACTTTATCCAGTATGCATACCTATAATTTAACTATTATCCTACAACTTAAGCTTGACCTTTTCCTCCGATCTCTTAACTTGAAAATAACCTAATCTTTTCAGGATAAGCATATTTGGTAAGCAAAAAAGAGAACAAATTATTTTTAAAATTTGCAAGTCTAAAGGAGAAAGAACGCATATACAAGTACTGCATTATATATATATACAAGTTCTCATTAGCATATTGTTTACCTGTAATTGCTAAGTTTTTCTTTTCTAATTAGAACTTTATTGCTTTCTTCACTAAGGAGAATAAAAGGAAAAAGTCATGACCGATCACTATACGAATTCTAGAGACTCTTGAAAACTCTACGCAATCGTCTTGTTTGGTCTAATGAGGAAAAGGAACAGAAGAGAGAAAAAGAAGGTTTCATCTAAATAGATCTCTAATGTGCTAAGCATCCATATTCCCTTTGAGCACCTCATCAAAATGGGAAAAAGAATATATAGGTTTGAGCCATGGATGAAAAGGAAAGGTGGCGAGTAATTATGAGATATCATGAGTGAAAAGAACTATTCTCCAAAAGAAACATAGCCATGATTCACATAAGATCGAAAAAAAAAAAAAGAGTTTAAGTTATATACACCGTCAGATAATGCATTGTTTCTTTCAAATTCGTGATACATTTCTTTGATATATATAAGATTATTTCGAACTCGCTTTTCTCTATACTTAAACAAGTAGTTATGTGCTTAACAATAGACACACTTATTAACCTTAGCGGCTTCATTTGCTAACTCTATACCAGGCGCCGGCGAATGCAGGATCTAGAGTTAGTGAGTACAGATTGATTTTGATCTTATATATGTATATATAATTTTAATTTTTTTTATATGTATACATAGTTTGAACGGAAAGTAATGAATTTAGTTGAACCCACATAACTCGTTCTCTATATCGGCTGCTTAGAATCCCAAAGGATTAAGTTCTCAAAGCTATGGGAGGAAAATGGCAGATGTCATTCCAGAAAGATTGGAACATTACTTTCTTGGAAGTAAGAACGAAGCGAAATGTGAAAGTCATAAAAAGGAATGTGTTAATGCTTATTCCTATTGTTATGTAAATTGAGTGATTTTGGGGCTGATAAGGTAGTATGTAGTTTTCTCCTGCGTTTCTTACTTTATCCATACTCTAAAATCATTCAGCAATAGAATAATAAGCATATGGAGCTAATGATCCCTATATAATTTTTAGATATGCATTTTCTTAAGATGGAACAAGCTAATAAGTTAAGATCGACCTTAAGCTAATAATACAAAAAGAGAAGAATTAATGTAGATGGCTTCCTAGAAATGTACTTCCCACCTAATTATGAACTTCTCTTAATCCATAAATATTACCCAAAATAAACCATTAATTAGTTCTGCTGTTTCTTTCATGTTTTTTTGATCCCCACCAACCGTTGTTACATGTTATGGATTTACTGGTCCAAACATTTTGGTCTTTGTTCTACCTTGGAGTCCTACAGTTAACCGTTTTCCAGGCAAATATAAGGCATTTATACTAACACCATAAGGAAAATATCAAACGATAGAGTAAAATGAAAATAAATAAAGGAGCAGCTATAGAGCAAAAATGGTGGTTTAATTTACATACCTCTGATTCGTTTTCCAATTGGAGCTTATTGACCAAATACTTCAACACCAATCGTATCGTCATCCTCCCGTCTCTTGAACAATTAGGAACCAACCAGATTAAAGGAAAAGTTGAGTCAAAATGAAAGAAATATGAAGTCCAAAAAAGAAACCAAAAAAAAAAAAAGAAAAAAGAAAGAAAAGGAAAACTTTAAAGTAGATGGATTATATAATTTCTTACTTGATTCTAAGGTAGCTCTTGGATATCTGTGGCAAAAAGGGTTCTTTTGCTCTGCATCGTAAAGCAAAGTAGACAAATTAGTCATGCATACTTTGAAGTAAAATAGAATTAAGAGAGTAAATAAGCAAGAAAAAAAAACAGCAACATTTTTGTTTTACACTTACTGGTTTAAGGATGCTTGTAGGGAAAACCATAACCCAGAATGTGGTCTTTTTGGAGGATCAATGACCCTGAAATCTATATTAGTACTTGGTCCAGGAACTCCTATTCCAGCATGAAGCACTGGAAATGGCCGAGGGCTAAAATATGATCCTGCTGCTGAAACTAGAGGCAAAAAATTAGGATCAATATTCTGTTGGATTGACATAGGTCTAAAACCCCAGTTAATCTCTTGGTGATGTTGTGGAAACATTGTAGAAGAAGTCGTAATTCCTTGATTTTGCAAAAACAATGATGTACTTGTAGTCATAACAAGCTGCTGTTTTGGAGGTGGTGGTGCTCTAAATTCAGGAATATTATGATGATGTTGAAATATGGATTTTCCTTGTAATTCAGAACTACTACTTAGTTGCAATAGATCAAGTTCCACTGATCCTCTTTCTGGCTTGTTCTTCTCAATATTGTTTGTGGCTGTGCCAATACTCAGCTGAAGCCACCCTTCATCTTCCTCTTTCTCTATAGCTTTTTCTTGAATGTTAATATCGTTGTTGTTATCTTTGGAAGTAGAACCGGTTTCGTTAATACTTGCGGTTCTTGATTCATCTTCAGCCATTGAAGAATTTATTGGCCGCGGTTCAATCAGTGCTAGATCAGATCCTAATAAACAATCTCCTGCACGTTGGCTATAATATTCATATCCTTCTTCTGCTAATTGGCTCATACGACTAAAACTCTCGTAATAACCATAAACACTGCTCTGATGATGATTTTGTTTAGAAAGGTTTTGAGAAGGATTAATCATGGTCATATTGAAATCCCCCCAAAGTAATTACCAAAACCCACAAAGAAGAAGAAGCTGTTGTTGAAAATTTCCTTGATCTCTTTAATGTAAGCCATGGATTAACGAGAACTCAAGAATCTTCGAGAGATCTGCTTTAGAGGTTCTGGGAAGAAAAACCATGCTTTCTTGGTAATATGGAGATAGAGATACCCATTGACTAGCAGAGGATAAACTGAGTCTAAAGTTGTTTCTTTTATAATAAATATGTGCTGTTTTTATCCTCGACAAAACACCAACGGAAAAGGAGGAGAATAATACCTGCAAATCTCACTTTCCATTAATTCTCTTTGTTTGGAAGCTTGTAAGGGATGAAATAGTTTTTTTCCGCACAGAGGTAAAAATAGATGGTGGTTAGTCACTTGGATACATTATTTTATATTCTTCTCTCACATCTCTCTCCGTCCAATTTACATAATGCTGTAATTTATACCAAAAAAGATATATTTTTATATTATTTTTAATAAGATAAAATAATTTATAACCACATAAATATTTACGCAATATTTGTTTAGACCATAAATTTTTTAAAAAAATTAAATTTTGTATCCACTCAAATTCTATCACATAAATTGAGACAAAAGAAGTGTTACTAAGTACTTGTACTCCCTTCGTTCACTTTATTTGTCCACAATGGACTTGACACGCGCCTTAATAAACGATAAATAAAGCATATATTTTACAATAACATTCATAACGATAGCATTTTAAGACGTCTTGCGAAATAATTTAAAGAATGAGTAGTTAATGATATAGGTAAAATATTTTTTTTTAAATTGTATTTTCTCTTTATTTGCTAAAATTGACAAGTAAAAGTAAAAATATATTTTTAGTATAGCGGACAAGTAAAAATGAACGGGAAGTATATACTAACAAATTAAAAATGTTTACACTATCCATGCTCTTAGTGCAATTTTATTGTAGCAACTTATTACTTTATTTTTTATGCAGTTAGTTTCACTTATTACAAGAGATGTTACAATGTTACTTGTAAATATTATCATATTTTAGGTAATTTGACATCGTAAAACTTGGTCTATACGATCAGTAAGTATATAGTGTGATTTATCTGTCTTTTATCTTTTTGAAGGTCTATACCAATATTGATCTTTTGACTTAATTAATGAAAGAAATACATGTTCGACCTTTATAAAAGTGCAGCAGCCACCCCCCCCCCCCCCCCCCCCCCTCCCCTGGGGGGGGGG
>ML263616.1:48880-65001 GCA_005239495.1 Nicotiana undulata
GGGCGAGCCCCCCCCCCCCCCCCCTCTCCCTCTCCTGGGGGGAGTGGGTGGAGAGAGAAAGGGAGGGGGTAGAGAGAGAGAGAATGTCAGCCCCAAATTATCACAAAAGTTATCTCTTTCTCCAGATATCACATAAAGGTCCTTTTTAGCTTTTAATCCATGTCTTTTGGGCATCTAAGCCTTGCTTGGAATTCGCAATTCTTTTTTGCACTCAATTCATGTTTGATTAGAAATCTAATCTTACTAATTAATTTTCCATTCCATGTAGTAACCAGATTACAGATCAATGAAGCTTTTTAGACAAAACGGTAACTTCTTATGATTTGTTTGATTTATTGAATTAAAAAGTGATATGCATACGGGATATAATCTAAAATGTTTTTGGTCTTAACTAGATAGATTTAGATATAAATTATTGTTTTCAATTATAACCTTAATATTTTTTTTCATCTTAAACTGGATAGATTTAGACAAATTTTTACTTCCAATTTAACCTTGATTCTCTTAAGAATAAATCTGGCAGAAGGGCGATTTTGTCATTGTACTTACTTAATCCATGTATAGTTTATCCTTATTATAACAAGATTCAACGACAACAATTATACCTCAATCCTACATGAACCTTTAATATCATAAATGTGTTGTTTGAGTCCATCATATTTCGCAGTAAAAGTTCTCTAATATACTGTAGTGGTTATATTTTTATTCAGCTAAGAAAACTGGAATCACCTATAAGGATGTTCAACTTCATATATTTTCTATCTTATACTAAATCTGTCTGGGTTCTGAGAATCGTTTCGAGCTTCCTTCTTGCTATATGATTATTTACATACTCCTGGTGACCAACGAGCCCTTAGATTGTTTCAAGTAGACTGATAAAAACTCAACAATATAGGCTGCATGATTTCTGTATCCAACAATAATAATCAAAAGTGATCCTATCAATCCTTATTACTTGGCATTTAATATTTTGGCACATTTATCACGAAAAGAGCATATTTCTGTTCACTGATAGAGTAATTCTTTTTCTTTTTTTCTCTATTAGGTTAAAGTGACTTGTGAAAGATGAGCTTTGACGTAATTGGGAAAGTTGCTGCCATGTGACCAGGAGGTTACGCGTTCGAGCGTGAAAACAGTCAGGCTGCGTACGCTAGACCCTTATGGTCCGGCCCTTCTCCCGACCCCGAATATAGCAGGATTTTAGTGCACCAATTATCAGTGAAATGACGTAAAGACATATAATTAGTCTATATACATAGGGTTATAGTATAGTAGTAGTATATACACTGTCCATATATGAGTGCACTAAAAGGCTCAAATTACTAAGTGTGCAATTATAAAGAAATGAATGACATAAAAAGAAAAGAAAAATATAAAAATAAAGGGAGAGTTTTGGAAAACATGATGGCGTTTTCTCAAAACACTAAACTGCAGAAGACATTCCCTTCTTCCTCTGAGTTTTCTCCTTCACCCAATGCTTTACTATTCAGAAGCATGGAGCATGTGCTTCCCACCCTCCCTGCATACCAACTGTACGGTTTTAATGACTTGTCTAACTATTTTAAATTATTTCTGCAAATTTTTTTTGTACTAAAGTTATTATTCAAAATCTCAAATGCTTGTACTTGAGAATTTTTTTTTAATGAGTGATATCAGAAATGGAAGCCATTGCATTTGCTGGTCTTTGCTGCCTCTCTTGCTAAAAAGCTGAATCTTATTCTTTTCCAGCTAACCCCATATATATAATACTGCCAACTTCTCTTTCTTAATTAGCTTGGGGTCATTAGGTCACAAGGATTTGTGATTAAATTTGTGCACTGTTTAGTTTTGAAAATTAATTAAAACCAGAATCAAAATTTAAGCAAAAATCTCGAAATTATCTATTTAAGGTGAGATTATAATTTCTGGATAATTTTTATCTTGAAGTTACTAACCGATACCTTTAGCACTTTCTTTCTTTTGTATGTGTGCGCTAGAGCGTGGGTCTCTCAGTATATAAGTAGGTAGTTCTTATAAACTAAACATTATAGAAACTTATTTCTCATATATAATCAATGATGCCATTGGAAAATTGTTGTGGACATCAAGTTAGGCATAAATTAACTGCCGCACAAAAAAAAAGATTGGAAATATAGCAATATACAACAATAAAAAGAAAAAAAGTTGAGGCAAGGAGCCGGGTTTTATTGTCCTTTAATTTCCCCTTTTTAAGAAAAATTTAATTGATAGTAAGAGAGATGAACTGTCAAGATTACTCATGATTTTACCTTTTGTCTGCGAACAAATGCATACTTTAGTATTAGCGAATGAAGCTTCTCATACTGACGTTAGTATGAAGTTGAGGCACATCAACAATTAAGGGGTCGTTT
The DNA here is from genome assembly GCA_005239495.1 of Nicotiana undulata. Taxonomy (NCBI): domain Eukaryota; kingdom Viridiplantae; phylum Streptophyta; class Magnoliopsida; order Solanales; family Solanaceae; genus Nicotiana; species Nicotiana undulata. The sequence goes on from ML263616.1 coordinate 51,250, forward strand.
GCTATGATGTATGAGAAGGTATAGTGCTGGTATAAAAATTTAATATTATTTTACTATTTTGTTTGGTTAGCAAATCTGGTATAAGTTATCCCGAGATTAAAATTAGTACCGAGATAACTTATACCTTGTAGAGGGTGGCGTAATTAGTGCCGGGATAACTTATACCTTCTTCTTAAAAATTATGCAATTGTTATTTTTAATACACCATATCAAAAAGTAGATAAAAAACAATATTAGAATAACTAATCCCAACATAACTTATCCCGACATAAGCCGTATTCAAACCAAACGACCCCTAGGTATTACATCGGGTAACCTAAAGTGAAGTTACACTACACCGGGGCTGATTCAAAATTATAAGAAGATAAGTGCATTGTTACGTGAGTATGGATTGGTTTTGTCATACCCTTTAAACTCATCCAACTTTGGAATTCTAGTTGAACCATCGACGAGTGCGGTTAATTAGAGATCTCGAATTTAAGACCTACAAGTGGAGAACTTTTTGAAGAGGAACATATCACTCCTTTTTGTGAAAGATCATGAGTCAACTAGCATACAATTATACAAAAAAAAAGCAAAAAATAACACAAGAATTTATCGAGGTACGACAATGACTAATACTAATAATAGACCTATTCGATGAACACGGATCTAGATTAATAAGTTTCAAATACTGAATGATTTAAAAGAAAAAAGGACTCTAGTTGAAAAAGGATCTCTTTCGGGGACCCGTTTGTGTTTTCCTTTCCATTAGAGCAAGTGGTAATAGCTTTTCTTTTTGTTTGTTTAGTAAAATTGTAGTCCGTGGTGTGTCCCCGCTTGAGATAGTTGAAATGAGACTTGACTTGAAAGCAAATTCATGCAAATATTGTTTCATTTGTTTTTCTTAGAAAGTTGCACTCCATATGAAAGGATGGATCTTTCCATCTCGTCATCATACCATCATCATGACTTCTCAGTTCCACACTCTAAGTGCGATCGGAACTCCCAACTCCTAATTCTCATCTTCTATTTTATGTTAGATGGATTTTCCATTCCTCTAAATTCTTATCTTACTTGAATAAGAGATACATGTTTGACTTTAAATTAGTGTCCATAATTTTAAAAAAAAATAATGGTCTAGATTTCATTAATTAAAACTAGGTCTTAACCAAAAATAAATTTCATGTATAATTTTCAGAAAAAATTAAATTTAATCCTACAAACTTCATCTCTACCACAAAAATTTATCTTAATAATTTGACAACAACGCAAATCCTGCATTAGAGAAATCTTACATATTTTTACAATGGGAATCAAGTTTTTGAAGATCATTTTGTTAAACTATTGTGCTCAAAAATAAATTCGGCAAAAGTGAAGTAGAAACAGAATCAGAAGTAGGAGCATTAAAATGTTCTGGACCTATCCGAAAATTGTATTTCCTTAAGGAATTTTAGCCTCTCACGGTTGTCCAATCTTGTTGGATTAATTCCTTCTAGGATAGAACAAAATAACTATTCTGTAATACTGGGAATGAAAATTACAGACTTCGCCGAACTCAACAAACGGCAGCAAAACATACTGACCCTCACATTTTTGTGCTTTGAAGAATATACAGTATAATAAGTTACAGCTTCTCTCGATTCACTCTTGCTTCTCTCTATGCTAGTTAGTCTAACGTGCGCCCTGGAATCCCATGGGAAGGGGGCGAGGTCGGGGAAGAGGAAGACCTAAGAAAGAGATCACAAATTGCTTTTGGGAGTGTTGTGCATTCTCAATCCAAACTAAATGCTTCAACATCCAAACAAGCGGCTACCATAAATCCAATAGAATAGTTACCCTTATTAGAACTATTTACGAGCACAACAGCCAAGAAGCGGCAGGTGGTGGAGCCGGTGGAAGAGGATAAAACACAAATACAAGTGAGATCTCAGGTGGAGGGTGTAACACAACTGAAGATAGTTGAGGATTCGGTGGTTAATTTACCTACTCAAGCACAGGCAGATAACCCAGTACAGAGCAACCCTGGCCTGAAATTACTGAGGCAAATCAGGAGATTCCTTCAAAGCAAGAGGCAATTGTGAACAAACCTAAATGGAACTCGTTATTTGCTGGAAATAGAGCTGCACATAATGGTGTGACCTTAACCTATTTCCCCCTCAGATTGTTAATGGAGAAACTATAGTACAACTAGAAGAAGCTGAGGTAGACAAGGAAGCGGAAAAGTGGAAGAATGCCCTTGTTGTCTATGTTATGGGAGAAACACCAGGGTACTGCCTCATGCATAGGTACATATCCCAGATGTGGAATATCATAGCTACACCGAATTTGTATCTTCATGAGGAAGATTACTATGTGATTTGATTTCACGGTGTTAAAAATATGAATGATATTCTATTCCTGGCCCTTACATTATTCGAATCGACCAATTATTTTGAAACCATGGACTCCTGCTTTTTATTTTAGACAGGAGTTTATGACGGAGATTCCATTATGGGTTAAGTTCCCAAAATTACCTATGAGCTGCAGGGGATGTGGTTCATCGGGAATGATTGCTAGTGCGTTAGGGAAATCTTTGTTTGCTGATGAATGTACAACTAAGCAAACAAGGATCTCATATGCTAGAATGCTAATTGAAGTGAATGTGTCCAAACCATTGCCTGATATAATTATAGTTAAGGAGCCAAATGGACAAAAAATTTAGCAGGAGCTGGAATTTGGATGGAAGCCCCGATTCTATCCTCAATGCTTAACTATAGGACATGTCTGCTCTATGAAGAAACCTGAACAACATCTGATGGAGAGGAAAATACAGAACTAGAGTAGAGGAGAACAAAAGAAGGTGGTTCAACAATGGAAGCCTAAAGAAGCACCATCAACTAGCCAAACTGTGAACAAACAACAACTGGATGATCTTGAGGTAGCTCAGCCTAGAGTAACTATTAATGAAGGCAAACAACAACTACAAGAAGTGGATTCACAAAGTCAAGTAGTAACTCCAAATGGAACAATGAGGAATGCCTCTAAAGGCAAGGAGAAAGTGCCAAGCCCGAAATTGAACTCGATCAACTTCCCACAGTTGAGTGCTTCTATGGCTAGCAAATCTAAGAGTGGGAAGATTATTTTCTTTTCAAAGAGAGGATCAGAGAACTAGACAAGCAAAACCTCCTGATTTAGGAGGTAAAACAACTTCTCAATGACTTGGCTTATATGAAACATTAGAGGTGTAAATAAAGTGTATAAACAAAGAGAGTTATAGAAGTATATAAGATCAAAAATATCAAATTACTGGGGCTGTTGGAAACCAGAGTTAAGCAACATAGATGTCCAAAAACTGCTAAGGCTATTGCTCCCAATTGAGGTATTCTTAATAACTACTCCTTTGTTGCTAATGGAGGAATTTGGCTGATGTGGGATCAAGGAACTTACAATGTAACGGTGCTGAAGATGGAAGCTCAATTAGTACATAGTGAAGTTAGAGATTTCTCCTCTAACTTTCAATGTGTCATGGTTGTTGTTTATGGATTCAATACTGTGGAGAAAAGAGATCTTTATGGGACTCTTCAAAATATTTCATGTAATACTAACTGCCAGTGTGTGGAGACTTTAATGCAATATTGTCGACTAATGATAGAATGAGCTGTCACCCTATGAGTTTTAGTGAAGTGAAAGATTTCGCAAATTATATTAATTCCACTATACTAAGTGAATTACAATGGAAGAGTGAATACTTCACATGGTCAAACAAACAACAAGAATTTGACAGGTTAGTAGCAAAATTGATAGAGCATTTGGTAACTGTGATTGGATGATGATGTGGGGCCATATTGTCTTAGAATATGACCTCCGCAAAATTTCAGACCATGCCCCAATGCTATTGACATTGAAGAGTGTGAACCATAGCATCAGAGCTCTATTCAGATTCTTAAACATATGGAATGATCATGCACAATTCTTAGAGCTAATTGATGCATACTGGAATAAACAAATTGATAGAGATCCTATGCAGAATCTGTGGAACATGATTAAGGCTCTGAGGCCAGTCTTAAGACAGCTGAATCAAAGAGAGTTTCAAGCCACATCATTGAAGATTGAGAAGGCAATAGAAAAATTACAATGCATCCAAGCTGCACTAGTATCCAGATATGATGATAGTCTAGTAACTAAGGAGAAATAAGCTTTGATAAATCTTGAAAAATGGAACATGCTTGAGGAGAGTATACTAAGACAAAAGTATAGAGACTAATGGATACAGTTGGGGGACTCAAATTCTAAGTACTTTGCTGCAGTCATGAAGGAAAGGAGCCAAAGTAAGCAAATCATGTAGCTAATTTCTCTTTCAAGTACTAAGCTAACTGATCCTAAGGAGCTTAGAGATGAGATTGTATCATTCTACAAGGGGTTAATGGGGACGTCCCTCACTAAAGGCTTTCAACAAGCTTACAATGAGCATTGAACAAGAAATAGTTGATGGACTAAACTCAACTGGAAATGATAAATCCCCATGGGTGGATGGGTATAATGCTTATTTTTTTAAGAGGGCATGGAGTACAGTGGGGCTAGAAATTATCAGGGCAGTAAGAAGATTCTTTGAGAATGACAAGATGAATAGAGCTACTAACTGTACTTCTCTCACCTTGATGCCTAAAACTGATCATCTTGTTACTGTGAAAGAGTACTAACTAATTGCTTGTTGTACTATTTTGTATAATATCATTTCCAAAGTACTTGCCTCAAGACTCCATAAAGTTATTGCATCAGTAATATACGAAGCACATGCTGGATTTATTCCAGACATGAAGATATCATATAACATATTACTTGCTCAAGAATTAGTTAAGTCCTATACAAGTAAGAATATTTCCCCTAGATGCATGATAGAAATAGACCTACAAAAGGCCTATGACTCAGTGGAATGGATATTTCTGGAGCAGGTCCTGGATGAGCTTGGTTTTCCTAGACAACACTATGTGGACCTTAGAATGTATGAAGACAGTCAACTACTCTATATTAATTAATGGTGAACCCACAATACCAGTTGCCTTATCCATGGAATATTTAAGCAGGAAGCTTAATGCGTTGAATGGAAATAAAAAGATCAACTATCATCCAAAGTGATAGAAACAAGCAGTGACTCATTTATCATTTGCAGATGATTTACTATTATTCTCCAGAGGAGATGTTGGATCTGTTTCCATATTGAATAGGCATTTCTTGGACTTCTCTTCTGCTTCAGGACTTCAAGCTAACGAAGAGAAGAGTTTCATTTATTTTGGAGGAGTCACCCATATCATTCAAGATCAAATCCTACATCAGTTAGGATTTCCAAAAGGAGAGCTCCCCTTCAAATATCTGGGAATCTCCCTGTCCACAAACAAAATCTCATTACTATAGTGACAACCATTTATCAACAAAATGGTTTCCAGAATCTCATCTTGGACTGCAAAGAAACTCTCATATGCAGGGAGATCTCAGTTAATCCAAACAGTCCTCTTTGGTATTCAAACATATTGCTCTCAACTGTTTGCTATTTCTTTAAAAGTTCTAAGTACAATTGAGGACTATTGTAGAAGCTACTTATGGTCTGGTACAAACACAATTACAAGGAAAGCTCTAATTGCTTGGGATAAAGTTTGCCCTCCAAAATCAATTGCTGGTCTAGGCTTGCTTAATATACGACAATGGAATAAAGTTGCAATAACTAAGGCAAGTTGGGATATTGAGCATACGGCAGATAGGTTGTGGATAAGATGGTTACAATGCCTACTACATCAAGAACCAACAATTTAGCCAAAATACCTATTCCAAAATAGGCATGATTGATGATGAGGAAAATATTTGAAGCAAGAGACACAATGTCACTGATTCAAGATACCAAGCCAGGCAGTTTAATCAAGTAGATTTACCTTAAGCTTATTAGTGATAATGAGAGATTAACTTGGAAGACTTTGAGATTCGGAAATGATGCTAGACCAAAAGCTCAATCCACAATTTGGCTGCAGATGCATGGGAAGTTACTGACAGTTGATAGACTTGCCTCCTAGGGGATAATTGTAGACCCTATTTAAAATCTATGCAACAGTCACAATGAAATAAGAAACCACTTATTCATTGAGTGTTCTTTCTCTAACAAAGTATGGGAAGGAGTGTTGAAATGGATTTAGGTTCCTCTTTTCAGGACATCACGATTGGAGCTACTGGAGAAATGGATCATTAAAGCATCAACGAGCAAATCACAAAGAGTTCAAATCTTTAAATTAGCTTATACTGAATGGGTGCATACTATGTGGATTGAGAGAAATCAGAGAAGGTTTGAAAAAATAGCAAAAAGTCACAGTCAATTGGTGAGGGAGATAACATATGTTCGTAATATCCGGGCGTCTACTAGAATTAAAAATCTGGTTCAGCAGCTTAATATTTAGATTAGCTCTAGTAGTTATATCGTTCTCTATGTTCCAATAGTGGTAGTACTTGACTAGATAGCAGACTATGATGTAGTCTAGCTATGAACCTTCAATGTAATCATTCTAGTATTAATAAAATCTTTAGTTATCAAAAAAAAAAAATATACAATATGCAGAAGAGAGAGAGAAGAGATATTTTTTTTGTTTTTCAGTATCTATCTGAAAAATGAGGCTAATCCTCGGAATTTATAACCAATGAATTTGAGTCTCAACATATGAAAAGGTACCTGTTCGAAAATAGATGCTTGTTTGGTAGAAATTTTTAAATTTCTGTTGAAGGACCGTTTGGAATTTGCAAATTAGAAATTACCGTTGAGAATTAATTATTTAAACTGCGAATTTGCGCAAATCATATTAGAAAAAAAAACTAAATTTAGTCCAAAAAATATACGAATCGATTAGATCATTTGAAGTCGAAGCTAAGTGACGACAACGCAAAGCATGCTTTCTTCTCACCTCTTTAATTAAAAAGATAGAAGAAATGCTTCTATATATAAGCATACTAATCTTCATTTTCGTATTCAATGAGCGACAAAGTTCCTTTATAAAACTAACTTTGTTCAAATTTTCATTTCCCTCTATTTCCCAATTCACACTTTTCTTAAAAAATCCCACACCTTTTTTTTATTTATAGAAATATGCAATAAGAACACGCTAAAATAATGAACATAAGAGGAGGAAAAAACGGAGAATTGATACAACAAAGCAAAAGAGTGGAGTACTTTTGTTTTTGCTGGAAATAAAGCGACTATTCACGCCATCTTCTTTCTTAATCCAATTTCAATTTCTTAGGACTCAAATACATGTTATTTTTGTGTTCCTGATATTTGTTAAGTAGTAAACCGTACAATATAATGTGCATGGTTAGTGCTGGCAAAATGAGCTCACATTTTGCCAACCCGTCTAATTCGCCCATATTTTAGTGGGTTGAATGAGTGATATTTAAGTGGGCATTTGCATCTATACCTACTTTTTGAGTCACGTTTTAACTTATACCTGTTTTGCAAAAACAATTACGAACGTACCCACTTTTCGCATAAACTTCAGGCATAGGGGCCTGAAGTAGCAAAGACAATCACACAAACTTCAGCATTCTAGGAGACGGGCCTGAAGTTGTTTGTAATTGCTGAACTTAAGCATTCTACTAGCTGAAGTTTTGTTCTCTATTTGTTGTACTTAAGCATGTTTTAGCTGAAGTTTTGTCCTGGATTCAATAGTTTTGTCGTAAAACTTTTTCAAAAACTTTAGCAGAAGATGCTGAAGTTATTTAGTTCATTTGTAAAACCTTCAGCACTAAATAAACTGAAGTTTTGTCCTGGATTCATTAGTTTTGTCATAAAGCTTTTCAAAAACTTCAACAGAAGCTGCTGAAGTTATTTAGTTCATTTGTAAAAACTTCAGCACTAAATAAGCTGAAGTTTTGTCCTGAATTCATTAGTTTTGTCAAAGCTTTTTCGGAAACTTCAGCAGAAGATGCTGAAGTTATTTAGTTCTTTTTTTGTAAAAACTTCAGCACTAAATAAGCTGAAATTTAATTTTGTCATAAAACTTTTTCAAAAACTTCAGCAGAAGATGCCGAAGTTATTTAGTTCATTTGTAAAAACTTCAGCACTAAACAAGCTGAAGTTTTGCACAGGTAGCAGGAAGAAGGTGGCACTTGAAGTTGTAAAAATTAGGGTATAGGTTAAATAATTTTAAAAATATGGATATAGGTTAAATGGGGGCGACCAAATAGGGCGCTCCGTGCAATTTTTACTATTTAAGTTGGGTAAAATTTGGGCTTCAACCCAAAGAAATATAAGTATTCATGGGTAAAATGTGGGTAAAATATGGGTTAGACTAGTGAGTTATCTTCCAACTTTTTCATAGTTGTTTAGCTTAACATTTTCCTTATGAACTCATTTTCCTCCAACTGAAAGAAATTATTTTTCTTATCAAGAGAAGGAAAAATATTTTTCAAAACTCTTTCGATCTAACCCACCATATGTCTCTTCCCCACCAACCCACCCCCACCCCAAACCACCCTAGCCCACCCCTCCCCTACACCCATTACTACCATCCCAACCCCTTCCAACTCAATAGTAATATTATTAAGAGTACTTTCTTTTTCATTTCAACAAAATGCAATAGAAATATTTTCATTCAACAAAATAAGTATTTTCTGATGTAAAAAAAGTATTTTCTTTCATTTTAACAAAATAATTACTTTATTTTCTTATTGTAGAAAGAATACTTTCTTTTTCAACCAAATATAGTATTTTCTTTTTAGTAATGGAGCACATATTTCAACGTTGAGTTTGCACAAAGTCATATATTTCAACGTAGATTTGTTGTTGAAACTTGCTATTTTCATGTAATGTTTTTGGATTTAGTGCTCAAGTTTTTGTTGATCTGCTCCCTTCTACTCTCTTTTAATCGTCAGTACTATTCTTTTATTTTCTTTATATATTTCATGTATGTAATATATTTTTTTAATATAATAGTATCTTTCTATTTATAGTATTTTTTAAAATTTATTTAGTTTTATATTAGATTGCAGACAATATATGAACAGAGTGAAAAATGCATAGAGTCATATATTATTAGTGATATTGCTTGATGTGCATTAAACACCTTTTTTTCCTCAAAATGAAAACGATCATATCTTGTGGAAGAGTAACTTAAGTTCACAATATGGTATTTAAATTTGAACAAATTTAATGAAGGGAAGTATATATGATTCCAGTTAAGCTTATGTCACTAAATAATCTGAGCAAAAGCAAAATTATAAATTGCATTTGAAAAAAATTACACTTATATAATATGGGTTAACCCATATTCAACCCGCTCATTTGACACCCAACCCATCTTTTACCCGCATGAAATATGGACGGGTTGAGACCCAACCCATTTTTGCTCAACCTATTTTGAATCCGCCCAAATCCAACCCAACCCGCCCATTTGCCACCACTATGCATGGTAAAGAAATTTCCCAAGTGAACTTTTGGGTGAAAAGGGTCTGGTAGTTGACCCATAAAGCAGTTTAAACTTAGTATCCATTTTTTCAGTCAGCTCTTTATAATTCCAAGAGGTTTCAATAGTTTATTTTTTATTTTTATGTAAGCTTCCCAGTATACCTGGGGGTGTTGTATTAGCCAAAAATAGAGTTGAATATACAACACTAGGGTAGAGATAACCATTCAAAAAATAGAGGAATCAGCGATTAACAAATAGTTCGCTGCCTCAAGCAAAAAATAAATCTTGCTAACTAACATAAAAGTTCACCTTATCATATTTACTTCTTATGCAAGGATACTGAATTTTGTCCAACAAAAAAATGCCTTTTGCAAGGCGTGGTAGCTGCTACCCAGAAGCATAGTAAGAAGTCTGTTGCTGCTCTGCGGCCCTTTTTGCCAAATTGTCTGCCAACTGATTCGCCTCACGGTAGCAATGTTTGAGTTAGATTTCAATTGTACTAATAATGTCTTGAATTTTGTTCAGCACATTACTAAGATGGTAGCTCGTGTCTCCCTCTTTTTGAAGAGTCTCTATAATGTATTGGGAGTCCGATTCAAGAATCACTCGGCTATACCCATTTTGAATACACCAATCAAGACCAAAGAGCGCTGCCTGGGCCTCCGCTATATTGTGATTTTGAGCATTCACTGGTGTAGAGAAATCCATGATAATGTTTCCATCCTCATCCCTAACCACACCTCCGAGCCTTGCCTTTCCTTCCCTTTGAATGAAGCTCCCATCAGTATTGAGTTTCACCTAATCGTAGCCTAGTGAGAGTAATACAGAGAGAAATCCATGGGAGCTTTAGGCCACAGTTTGGGTATTCTTTGTTGACTGTCATAACTATGCTCTAGGTTATTTGTTGCTCAAGCCTGTACCTGTTAAACATTTTTTGATCTCCATACATGTAGGCACAATATTCTTTCCAAAGAAACCAACAAATAACAATTGGAGCAATATTTAGAACAAGCTTATGCACTTCATTGGATGCCTTTGACGTCCACCATTGGTTAATGATATTTCTGATAGAGTATGGGTGGAATTGTATGCCAAGAGGATTTTCAAAGAGATTCCAGATGTAACTGGCACTTTGACTTTCCACAAAGACATGATTAATATTGTTAGAATTCGGATTTGTACAACAATTACATCTGGAAGCTATTTGTCTACCAAATTTAGCAATAATCTCATCAAAAGGCAATTTATTTTGCCAAAAAAGACATCTTTAAAGGAATAGCAGAGTTCCACATTTTTTCAAAGAAATGAAACTTTGGATAGAGTTTCTTACCAGATTCCACGCGCTATTGTTAGTGAACTTTCCATTTTCCGAAAGAGTCCAAAATTTTTTATCATCTTTGTTTTGATTGCCAATGGGGATGTTTTGGATTTGATGAACCAACTGATCTGGTAGGAGCTCCTTTAATTTGTTGACATTCCATTGATCATCATTGATAAAATTCTTTACCTGCAACTTAGACTTCTTTAGATTTTCAGGGAGATGATTAGCCAAAGGGCCTAAGAGGGACCAATTGTCCCACCAGAAATTGCAAGTGCCTGAATTAACCTGCCAAACAATATGCTTTTCTGCTATATCTCTCATTTTAAGAACATGACTCCAAGCGTGGGAGTTTCCAGGAGCAATCTTTTTAGAGAAACAATGGGATCTAACACAATATTTATTACTAATGAAAGTTGCCCAAATTGATGATGTGGACCGTATCCTCCACCATCTTTTCGTTGCTAGCATATTACTAATGTCTTCGATTTTTCTAATACCAATACCTCCCTCTCCCAAAGGGCGAGCAAGATGATTCCATGAGCTCCAATGGTATTTATTACGATCCTTCGAGGAACCCCACATGAAGTTAGAAATATGTTTTTCAATTAATTTAAAAACTCTTTCGGGAGGAGACATAGCTGACAGAGTATAGACAGGAATAGATTGAAGGACACTCTTAATAAGAATAACCTTTCCCCCATGAGACAACATTTTTCCTTGCCAACCATTAATCCTTTTAACAATTTTGCTAATCATGTTATCAAAATATACAGCTTTCTTCCTACCCACATATAGAGGACAACCAAGATAAGTAAAAGGAAAGTTCTTGTCCATAAAACCTGAGCAATTTCTAATCCTGTTTATCCTAGTTGCAGCAGTATTAGGAGCAGTTAAAAAATAACTTTTGTCCCTATTAACCATCTGCCCTGAGCTATTTTCATAGTTATCAATAACTTTCATAACCAATTTGATAGTTTTAGAACTACCACTACAGAAGATAACAATATCATCAGCATAAGCAAGGTGATTGATTTTAGGGACATTATGAGACATAGAGAAAGGGATGAAATCAGGGTTCCTGTATAAAGAGTTAAGAGATCTAGAAAGGACTTCAGTAGCAATTATAAACTGAGTTGGGGAAATATGATCCCCTTGCTTTAAACCTTGGAGGAGGAGAAAAAACCATGTCTCTTACCATTAATGATAACTGAGTACCATACATTTGATATGAGATTATGGACTAACTCAACCCACTTATCAGAGAAACCAAACTTTCTAAGAACATCATATAAGAAATTCCAATCCATTCTATCATACGCTTTAGCCATATCTAATTTAATAACAGCAATACCCCCGCAATTATTATGAGAAATATTGTGAATAATCTCCTGATCTAATAGGACATTTTCTGAAATGAGTCTATCTTTAATGAAACCACTCTGATTAGCAGAAACAATTTTATGAAGCAACTTATTAACTCTAAGACATAATTTTGGAGATAATCTTGTTTGTAAAATTAGATAAGCTAATGGGTCTAAAATCAGAGAAAGTGGAAGGGTTATCAACTTTCGGGATTAAAGCTAAGCAAGTATGTGAATAAAACTTAGTCAAACCTTTTCCATTGTAGAAATCCTTTACAAAATTACTGACCTCCTTTTCTATTATGCTCCAGCAGCTCTGAAAAAACCTTCCATTATAACCATCTGGACCTGCTGTGCTATGAGGACTAAGACTGAAGACCGCCTCTTTGATTTCAGCTTCGTCTGGCACCTTGGTAAGCATTTCATTTTCCTCACCTGAAACACAAAGAGGAATACTATCTAGGATAGAGTTGTTAATATTGGGAGGGGGTAGATTAAAGAAGTTTTGGAAGTGTCTAACTGCTTTATTAGCTATCTTATCTTCTCCCTTAATCCACCTCCCTCTACTATTCTTGATTCGGTTAACCTGTTGCTGTAACGACCCGGTCTGTCGTTACGTAAAAACTGCATTATAATTGATGTTATTGACTTATCATAGACCGATTATTCTATTATTGATGTGTTAGAGTTGATAAGCTTGAAATCGGAATGGTTAAATTAGAATTCAGTCACTTAGTCTTTAAAAATAGCCTTAAAATGGGAAAGTCAACTGAGAGTTGACTTATTGGTTAACGATCTCAAAATGCGGATTTTATGGCTCGGATAGCTTCGTTAGGTGATTTGGGACTTAGGAGTGTGTTCAGAATAATTTTGTGATGTCCGGTGTAGAATTAGGCTTGAATTGGCGAAAGTTAGTTTTTGGTGATTTTTGGTCGGTAGTGGAAAATAGTCTATCGGGGTCGGAATGGAATTTCGACAGTTGTAACAGGTTCGTAATATCATTTTGGAGGTGTCTGCAAAATTTCAGGTCAATCGTAGTTGTTTTGGATAGCTTCGGCATCTTTGGTGGATTTTAAAATTTTCAAAGTTCTTAGGCTTGAATCCGATGTAAATTTGGTGTTTTGATGTTAGTTTTGGTGTTTTGAGAGTGAAACTAAGTTTGAATGATCATATGTGATGTGTTGGTATAGTTGGTTGGGGTCCCAAGGAGCTCGGGTGAGTTTTGGATAGGTTTGGGCTGCGTTGTGCTCGTTTTTCTTATGCTTCGGCGTCGTTTCTTCAAACATAAATGATATCATATTGAACAAATGAGCTCCTATTACTGTTTTAAAAGAATCGTCGAATTTGGACATCGTATGAGTATTTTATGGCCATTTTACCAAGGTTGCCCAGATCTTTATGGTTAATGACGAAATTACCCCTGACGGCGTATTAAAAACCTGCACTATTTGCAAATCTTAAAACCTACATATCTCCTTCATTATAAGGTCAAATTGAGTGATTCAAAAGCCTAAATTGATTAGAATTTCACAAGGAATCCATTGGGAGCAGTAAAACGCATGAACAGTATATATATAATGAGCAGTTCGAGTTTTGCTTCCAATTTTTGACCAGGGAGAAGCTTTTTGGGCGATTTTTGAAGGAGAAAATCAGTGGGTATCACAGAGGTAAG
>ML263616.1:65152-153580 GCA_005239495.1 Nicotiana undulata
TTCTTTATATGTACGGACTCGTGGGAAGATGAAGAACACTTTTCTGTAAAACTTTTTGAGTTTCGGGATGCGGTCTTGGGGGTCGGGTTTTGACCGGTTTCGGATTTTTGAGTTAAATTCGATATTTTTCTATTGGAATTTATTCCTTAAGCATATGTTGATGATAAAAATCTGAACTTGGTAGATTTGGAGCCTTCGGAGGTTGATTCGAGAGGCAAGCGTGTTGCGGAATAATTCCCGGCTAGTTTGAGGTAAGTAATGTCTTGAAATCCTGTCCTGAGGTTATGAAACCCCGGACTATGCACCCTTTTACGGGTTTTGAACTGGAAAGATTGAAACTTTAGAAATTTCTCCGTATTTAGGCAACTATTGAGTTGCGAAACCGATTTCTAATCTTATGCTTAATTATTATTTATATATTATGATATATTCTGGGCTGTAAGCCATGTTTAGGGCCTAGTGTCGATCTGTTTACCCCTTGTGGGACTGTTTTACTATGTTTTCCTCACTTGATATGTTGTGATTTACACTCAGTATTTTCCTGATAAATTATTTTGACACTAAGAGTATTTTGATACTATTTCTTGAAAAATAAAACACTGTTTTGGGTCGCGAACCCGGTTTGTTTATGGCCTAAGGGCTAATTGAAAGTGTCTAACTGAGTAATGTGAGGAGGCTTCCAGGCCTTATGAGTGATGTAAGGAGGCTTCCAGGCCTTATGAGAGAGGTTAGGAGACTTCCAGGCCTTATGAGTGATGTGAGGAGGCTTCCAGGCCTTATGAGTGATGTGAAGAGGCTTCCAGGCCTCATGAGAGAGATGAGAAGGCTTCCAGGCCTTATGTTATTATTGCGCTTGGGCTGCAGGAGCCCCTCCGGAGTCTGTAACACACCCCCAGTGAGCGCCGGTACCGATTGAGTGATGATGATTGCCCGCGGGGCTGATACTGAGTGATGATTGATACTGAGTGATTGAGGGAATGCCTGAGGGCATCTGTTATGAGAAATGATTTTGGCCCGAGGGGCACTTTTATGATGATTTTACTATGTTTTCAAGCTATGATTTACTTCATTTTCAAACTGGTTTTACTGAGGATTTCACTGAGATATACTGATATTGTACTTGTTTTTCAAAGGAGTTTGGAACTGGTTTTTGAACCTATGAAATTGCTGAATACTACTTGGTGACTTGGTGTTTTACTGGCTTTTGTGAAATGGTGTATCTGTTTGTGTGCTTTATATTTCTCAGACTGTGATTTCTTTTCATTACTACTGAGTTGGCGTACTCATAAAGACTCCCTGTGCCTCTGTGCACAGATCCAGGTACCAGCTCTCAGCAGTAGCTGACGCAGGTTCGATAGCAGAAGTTCCCGGGATTTCGAGGTAGCTGTCCAGCGTCCACAACTTCTCTATTTCCCCTCCTTGTTTAGCTTTAGCACTTGATTCAGAGATATACATTATAGTTTTAGCAGAGTTAGATTTATTTATTCGTAGATGCTCATGACTATTGACTCCGGTTCTTGGGAGGTGGTTTAGAATATTATGGGGACGCTAAGACTTATTTATATTATTTATGCTATGTTTGCTTGCTGATTATCTAATTGTGAACTGTTATGATTGAACAAAAGCGTAGTAAAGTGATGGTCGACTAGCCTAGTTCCACGATAGGCGCCATCACGGCATGTTAGGATTTGGGGTCGTGACAGTTGCCTTCTTCTTTTTTCTCTAAGAATTGAATGAAAGTAATTAGTATTCCTATCACCATCTTCAAACCACTTAATTTGAGACTTTTGTTTGAGCATAGATTCTTGAAGGCTAAGCCATCTAACATATTGAGCATGAGCCATATTGACTTCTTCTCTACTCTTTTCAGAATTGACATCAATGTATATTTCTTCTAACTCCTGAATATTATGTTCCCATTTAGACACAACATCATGAATATCACCTATCTCTGTTCTAGACCATAGAGATAACCTTTTACTAAGAGTTTTTAACTTAGTTTGAAGAACCCACATAGAGTTCCCATAGACCTCTTCACTCCAGACTTCCTTAACCACATCAAAATAGCCTTCAATGTTAACCCAACAATTAAGGAATCTAAAATAAGAAATATGCTGATTACTAGAAACTAATTTTTTCATAAGAAGAGGTCTGTGGTCAGAACCAGTTCTGGCCAGATGCCTAACAGAAGATCTTTGAAATAATTGATCCCAAAGGTCATTAACAAAAACCCTGTCCAGCCTTTTCCATATTCTTTTTCCACGTCTTCTATTATTACACCAAGTATAATTAGAACCATTATAACCTATGTCAATAAGGAAACAAGAGTTAATACAGTTTTGGAAATCCAAACTTCTATACATTCTATGTGGATTACCTCCTAGTTTTTCATTAGGATCTATGATAATATTAAAGTCCCCTCCCACACACCACGGGGCATCTATCATCATACTATCATGCTCCAGAGCTTGCCATAAGTCTTTTCTATCTAAAGAATTACATTTAGCATAAACGGCAGAAATATAAATACCTGTCTGATTGAAAGCATTATGGAAATGGATAGTGATATGTTGGTCACTACTGTTAGTAACTGAAGTACTGCTGTCGGTATTCCAAAAACACCAAATTTTCCCATGTTATCGCTGCAGCAATGATGGAAACCCAAGAACTTTCTATATCCATCTAATTTAGCACTAGAGATAAAAGGTTCAAAGATTGCCACATATTGAGTGTTATTAATGTTAATGAGTTTTTTAAGCCTGTGAATGGATTTTTTTTGGATCTAACGCCCCTAACGTTCCAAAAGATGACACTACTCATTTAGATTAATTGGGGGGTTGTTCTCTTTTTGGTTCCTTTTTATAGAGTTATTGGTTCTATTTTTATTCCTCTTACCATTTTTCCTTGTTTCACTTCTTCCTCTTCTTTCTTTCTTTTGTTGATCATTAGTACATGTGATAGAGTTCTGCTCTTCTGTATCTGCAATTGAATTGTGATCTTCTTTTTCCTCTTCATAGTTGTTGATCAATTGCTTACTGCTTTTACTACTACCTGTACTTATTTCTTCTTGGTTAGCTCTTCTGTTTTCCTCCTTCTCTTCATAAAAGTCCACCAAGATTTGGAGGCCTGGCTGATTCCTTATCTCTGTAGGAGCTGAAGATGAACTCAATTCCTCTTTCTGCTCATTCCCTGTTGTTCCATCATTTTGATCAACCTGCTCTTTATTCTCCTTTGTAGTCTGCTTTTCATCCTCCTTCCCTTGTCCTTCCTCATACAGAATTACATTAGAAACATACTGATTTTCTTCCTTTTGCTCGACATTGTCTTCACATTGGCCTCTAATATTTTCCTGTTCATGTAAATTGTCCCTTATCTCCGCAATGGAAAGGTTGTTTTGTATGCTCGGAGGTAGGGATAAAGTTTTCATGTTTGTACTGTTAAAAACAGGTTTGAACTTTACTTTGCTTTTCTTCTTGGGTAATTTCTTGGTTTTCTTCTTCTTAGCTCTTTTTGTTTGTGTCTCTATCCTTCTTTATAGAGATGTTGTTCTCTTTTTCACCATTTTGTTGTATTTGTACAGAATCAGAAACTTGTACAACAACCTCCTCCTCTTTGATACCATTGCTGTTTTCAATTTGATTGTTCTCAAACAGAGAGATTTCAACATTCATACTGTTCTCGTCTCTAATACCCCCTCCTTTAGGATGACTGATCTTCGTCTTTTCAAGAGCCCTCCAATTCACAAATGTAATGTCCCAATTTCCGACAATGTTTGCAATACTTTGGAACGCCCTCGTATTCCAATTTTTGAGTATATCCCTTAAGCAGAGACTCGTCAAATTCCTGTCCTACGAACACACTTTGAGGTAGAGGTTTCAAGAGGTCCACCTCCACTCTAATTTTGGCCATACTTGGCCTAGTTCTACCCATTGTTGCAACATCAAGAGCGAGGGGCGTACCTACTGCGGTCAATAATTATTTTATAAAGTGCCAATCATGCAAATGAAAGGGGAGTGCTGGTAAGAGAACCCACGCCGGAGCTATGGGTAGATCCTCCTCTGGTTTGAAATCCGGTGACCACTTTTTGGAGCCACATTTGCATCCCGTCTATCTCAATTACTCATTTGAACCAGACTGTTTTCCAGTCTTCTTCATTGAAAAGGTCGATGAAGACATTGTGATTATCATACACCCCAATTATGGTCGTCCCTTTGAGAGGAATAATTTCTTTGAAGCGTGACCTAATTCGATCAATTTGGGGACGCGGACGAAGAAATCGACCTACAATTGTGTACTTACATGATTCCGCCATTATACCATAATAATCTTTTGCTTTGAAAATCACCGCTGGCATGCCGTTGTGAGTCGTTTTCCTTGCTATAACCTTTTCTTTCTCCAGTCGAATTGGATTTGGGACGGGAATTTGAGAAGATGAAGGAGGAGCAGATATGGTGCTTGCATATGAAGGTTTTCCTTGATTTTGTTCCTCTCTGCTGGTTGGTTCTCCTGTTAGGGGAGATTGAGAAGCCATACACGCCGGTGGGAGGCCTCCCGGTGGCTCCATCAGAGGGAGCGTGAGATGTACTCGCCCCTTTACTGTAAATTAGCCGTTGGGTTTTGAGAGAAGGGAGAGAAAATGTTTTTTAGAGAGAGATCCACTTCCTTTTGTATACTATGTATTAATTTAGGGTTAGGAGGTTTCAATAGTCAGTTAACAAAACTTGATCAGCAGACAATTTGTGTTTGTCTGAAACCACTGTTTAGACTTCAATTTAATAAACATTGCGAGGTTCATGTAGTGGATTTTGCTTTGCTATATCGGATGTAACATATAAGTGCCTGGTTAGATCATGAATTATTTTCACTGTTAAATGTAAACAAATAAAAAATACGAAAAAAGTAGAATAAAGGAAGAATGATCATGACATAAGTAAGAAAGTTATCAGATTCTTGAATATTTGAAAAAGGTTTGTGGTAATATAACAAGACGAAATAAATTTAGTAGCCCGAATAATGAGATTATCAAATCTTTTGGGAGCAACTATATAGAAACTTTATTACTCTTAACTATGGTTATGACATAATTGTAGTTAGTTAAATTCAAATTTTTTGGTAGTTGAAAGGATTGGGATCTTACATATAAGGTATATGTATCTCTTAATGGTGTGAGACTTTTTGGGAAAAACTGTGTTGGCATGGTCCAAAGCGGTCAAGATCACATCATGTTAAGAGTATCTTCGGGAAAATTGAGCTCAAAAACTGATATTAGATCCCAGGTTTGGCTAGACTAGTATTAGATCACAACAATATTGTATTCAAAATTATCTTTAGAAGTAGGTAAAGTAAGAGAAGAGTGAATGAATACCCTTAAGTTTGATGGTGAAAGAAAGGGCCTGAAATGGATTTAGGAGTTTTTGTGCGAGCCCCGAAGATACGGTCAAATACACCCATCCAGTGTGCTTCTTGGTGTTTAAAGTATTTGCGGGCAGTTTATGTCATGGCCCGGAACCCAACCTCGGGTCGTGATGGTGCCTAACATCCACTTGCTAGGCAAGCCAACACTATGTAACGAACTGGCCGGTCGTTTTGAGTATTTTAGCCTCATTTTCCTATTTATTGTCTCCCCTGTGTTATATTGTGGTTAAGTGACTTGTAGGGTGGTTGGGTTGGTCTCAGATGAGTTTCTGAGTGGATTGAGACGCTTAGTCCCAAAGTTGGAAGAAATGATCGGAGTTTTGTTGAATCGGCGAAAGTTAGAAAGTTGAAGGTTTGGAAGGTTGAGAAGTTTGATCGAGAATTGACTTTATTGATATCGCGATCGGATTCCAATTCAGGAAGTTGAAATGGGTCCGTGGTGTCATTATTGACTTGTGTGAAAATTTTGAGGTCAATCAGAGCTGGTTTGATATGAATCGGTGTTAGTTTTGAAAGTTGAATGTTCATGAATTCAATAGGTTTAGATTGGGTTGCGATTCGTAGATTCGGTGTTGTTTGATGTGATTTTAGGCCTCTAGTAGTTTCTTTATGTGTTTTGAAACTTGATGGTATGTTTGTATTGGGTCCGGGGGGCCTGGATATGATTTGGATTGAATCCGGAACAATTTTGAACTTGGAAGAAATTCTGCCTAGCTGAGGTTGTGGTGCAATCGCACCTGCTCACTTTGGATCGCAGGTACGGCACCGCAGAATTGGACTGCAAGCTGCAGAAGCGAGTTTGGGATATGCGAGCTGTAATCGCAGATGCGGTCCTTTCTCCGCAGAAGCGACTTCCTTCTTTAGAAGCGCAAGAGAACATACGTTCCAAGGTCCGCAGAAGCGAATTTGCCTAGGCTAAATGAAAAGACGCACCTGCGATGGCTTGTCCACAGGTGCGGAGCCGCACATGCGGCTAGTGGTCCGCAGAAACGGAATCACTTAGCAGAAAAGGGGCAGATCGAGGGTGTTATACCGTTTTTCATCTTTTGAGTTAGAGAGCTCGATTTTGGGCGATTTTGGAAGATATTTTCAAGGAGTTGATCGAGGTAAGTGTTTTGACTCAGATTTGATTATTGTACATGAATCCATCATTGTTTTTGTAATTTAATTAGTGTTTTGAGTTGGAAAAATAGAGAAATTTTGTGAAAACTTCCTAAGCTATAATTTGAGGATTTGAAGGTTGATTTGAGGTCGAAATTGAATAATTTTAGTATGGTTGGACTCGTTATTGAATGTGTGTTCGGATTTTATTAGTTTGGTCGGATTCCGAGATGCAGGCGCGGGGTTGACATTTTGATTTTCTTTAAAAATTGCAACTTTATTATCCAGGATAGTTTCCTATGGTTTGTATTTATGGTATACAGTTATATTGAATCTATATTTGAGTCGTCCGAAGTTGGATATCCGCGGTAAAGGCATACTAGTGGATTGAGTTAGCTTGTCTGATGTAAGTATCTTGCTTAACTTTGTGTGGGAAAAACTATCCCTTAGGATTTGGGTTGATCGTGCTATTTGTGATATATGAAGGCCGTGTACGCAAGGTGACGAGTGGGTACACTGGGATATATGTGGTATTTGACCGGTTTAGGCTATTTAGACTTTTTTTTTCAATGCCTTCAATCAAATTGTCATAACATGTTATATCTTTCATTGTTAATCTATCCTTACATGTGTTAATCTATCCTTACATGCTTTGTTAGACATTGTTAACACTTGCTTCATATTTTCTTTGTTATTTGCCCTTACATTTATTGCCTGAGTTTCCTTACTTGAAGTTGTCAATTCATGAAACATCTCTTGTTTAGCTATTGGTGTTGAAGTTGTAAAAGTTTTTATCTCTTTGAGGCTGAGTTGTTAATTGTTGAGATATCGTTCTTGTTGAGCTATTTACCATTATCTTATTGTTATTGAGATTCTTGTACACATTGTGGTTGAGCCATTAGCTATTTGTTGTGGAAATATTGATATTTGTTGATTCTTTTTGCAAGATGTGGCATATGGGTACTTGTGGTGCGAGTTGTTATTGTGTTGTGTTATTGATGTGCATTTCACGTTATAAGGATATGAGTTAATGTTCATGAGACGACATAAGGTGGGATTTATGTGTGTTTGTTGCTAGTAAGGGAATTACTTGAAACCACACGGCGACATAAGGTGGGCTAAAGTGCGTGTAGCTATTTCTGAAAAAATATTTTCAAACTATCCAAATGTAAGGCTCACGCGATGGTATAAGGAAAGATTATGATTGAAATTGTGAAAAGTGCATACGAGGCGGTACGATTGTGATTTTTGTTGTTACCCTTCATTTACCTCACTTGTATTTGCCCGCATTGTGCTCTTGATGTTCTTATTATGTGTTCATTCCTTGTTGACTTTATTGCTCTAAATTCAGTTGTAGGTTATCTTGTTGTATTTCTTTATTGCCTCATTTTCCTCGTTTCCCTTGTTGGATTGTACCACACTTGTTCAGCTTATTTTTCTTATCCTAGTAGGTGTCTTGACCTAGTCTCACCACTCTACCGAGGTTAGACTTGATACTTATTGAGTACCGTTGTGTGTACTCATACTACGCTTCTGCGAATCATTTTGTGCAGATCCGGGTACCTCATATCAAGCTAGGGATTAGTGATTTGGCTATACATCTCGGAGACTTCAAGGTATACCTGCTTGGCGTACGCAGACCTCAGAGTCACCCTTTATTTAAACAGAGATGTGTTAGGGATTTTATGGTATATTCATGTAGAGCTTATGACTCAATCTCACCAGATTTTGGAGTTATTGTCAGCGGTATTGTTGAGTTCCTTTATGATAACTAGTTGGTTTAAATTTGAAGTTGTATTATTATTTTCGTAAATTCTCCATGCATGTTAGGCTTACCTAGTCTTAGAGACTAGGTGCCATCAAGACATCCTACAGTGGGAGATATGAGTCGTGACAAGTTAGTATCAGAGCTCTAGGTTTAAAGGTGTTACGAGTCATAAGCAGATTTGGTAGAGTCTTGTGGATCGGTACGAAGACGTTTGTACCTATCTTCGAGAGGCTACAAAACTGTTAGGAAACTTCACTTCTTGATTCCTTATCGTACGAATTTGTTGACTTCGAAATTCTGAATATTTGTCTTTCTATCCTCTCACAGATGGTGAGGACACGTACTGATGGATCTGACGATCAGACACCCGCGCCCAGTTCTAGAGCCGCGAGAGGTCGGGGCCGGGGCAGAGGCCGAGGAGGGGCACATGGTTTAGCTAGAGCATCTGACTGATATGATAGAGAAGCTGCTAGTAGCTCTAGTAGGGGGCAGGCATCTGAGGCGCCTGTCTCCACCCCTACATTTCTTGAGACCTTCAGACAGTTCTTGAGCATGTTCGATACTCTAGCTCAGGCGGGGTTGATACTCTGGGGGGAGGAGCTCAGATTCCCGCGGCCCGTACCCTAGAGCAGCATGTCCTAGTTTATCAGGTCCAAAGGTTATGCTAACACAACCTGTTGTTCCGGTTCAGCCGAGCAACTTAGACATGAGAGGTACAAAAAGTACCATCCTCCTACTTTCAGTGGCCTAGATACGGAGGATGCATAGGATTTTAAAAAGAAATTTCATTGTATTCTCCGCACCATAGGTATTGTAGAGACGAGAGATGTTGCTTTATTAAATTCCAGCTTACGAGGAGGGTAGCCTGGCTGATGCAGCTTACTCACGTGTGCTCAATTTTCAGAGATGTTCTTGAGCGAGTTTGTTCCCTAGAGACTTCGAGATGCTTGGCGCCCCGAGTTTGAGCAGCTGCGCTGGGGTACTATTATAGTGTTAGAGTATGATGTCAGATTTGGTGAGTCATCCAGGAATGCACCTGCCTTGAGAGAAAAGAAGTTGTATGCAAAATACTCAAAGTGTGAATTATAGCTTGATTCAGTGGTGTTTTTGGGTTATGTGGTATTCGAGTGAGGGGATCAAGGTAGATGCGAAGAAGATTGAAGCAGTGTAGAGTTGGCCCAAACCTTCTTTAGCTATTGAGATCCGGAGTTTTTTGGGTTGGCCGGGTACTATTGACATTTCATAGAAGGTTTCTCATCTATTGTTGCACCTATGGCCAACTTGACCCAGAAGGCTGCTCCTTTCATATGGTCAAGGGAGTGTGAGGTGAGCTTTCAAAAGCTCAAGATTATTTGACTACAACCCTAGTGGTGGTGTTGCCTACGAGTCGAGTCTTACACTTTGTATTGTCATGCATCACTTGTTGGACTTGGGGCTATGTTGATGCAATGATTGCTTATGCGTCTCAGCAGTTGAAGGTTCACGAGAAGAATTATCCAGTCCACGAGTTGGAATTGGCAGCTATAGTTCATGCCTTGGAGATTTGGAGGCACTATTTGTACACTGTCTCATGTGAGGTCTATACCGATCACCGGAGTCTCCAACATCTGTTCAAACAGAAAGATCTTAACTTGTGGTAGTGGAGATAGTTAGAGTTACTTAAAGACTATGATATTACTATTCTATACCATCCCAGGAAGACCAATGTGGTGGTCAATGCCTTGAGTCGAAAGGTGGAGAGTATGGGTAGTTTGGCATATCTACCAGCAGCGGAGAGGCCATTAGTGTTGGATGTTCAGGCCTTTGCTAATCTAGTGGAATCCATCATCTGTAACTGGAGCACACAGTTTACTCTAGAGAGCCGTACAACATAAGTTAGGCTCACGGGTAGAGTTGAGTACAACATTTCAACACCTAACGGACGGGCAGTCTGAGCGCACCATTAAAATATTAGAAGATATGCTTCACACATGTGTTATGGATTTCAGGGGTCTTTGGGATCAGTTCTTGACGCTTGTGGAGTTCGATTACAATAAGAGATATTAGTCTAGTATTCAGATGGCTCCTTATAAGGCCATATATAGGAGAAAGTGTCATTCTCCAGTCTGTTGGTTTGAGCCAGGTGAGGCTCGATTTTTGGGCATAGATTTGGTTTGAGATGCCTTGGAGAAGGTCAAGTTGATCAAGGATCGGCATCGCACAACACACCGTAGGCAGAAAAGTTATGCTGATTGAAAGGTTTGTAATGTAGCATTTATGGTTAGAGGGAAAGTTTTGCTCCGGATTTCACCCATGAAAGGTGCAATGAGGTTCAGGAAGAATGGAAAGTTGAGCCTTAGGTATGTTGGTCCTTTTGAGATCCTTAAGAGAGTGGAGGATGTGGCTTACAAGCTTGCATTACCACCTAGCCTATCAGTGGTTCATCCGGTGTTCCATATTTTTATGCTTTGGAAGTATCACTGTGATCCATCCTATATTTGATATTTCAACTCAGTCCATTTGGAAAAGTATTTCACTTATGTTGAGGAGCCGGTGGCCATCTTGGACAGGCATGTCCGAAAGGTGAGGTCAAAGAACATCGCTTCAGTGAAGGTTTAGTGGAGGGGTCAAGCAGTCGAGGAGGCAGCTTGGGAGACAGATCATGATATGCATAACCGTTATCCAAATCTTTTTACCACTCAGGTATGTATCTATACTCGTTCGAGGACGAAACATTTATCTTAAGAGGGGGAGGATGTAACGACCCAGATGGTCATTTTTAGTATTTTAGCCACTTTCCCCTATTTATTGTCTCCTATATGTTATATTGTGGTTATGTGACTTTCCAGGACGGTTGGGTTGGTCTTGGATGATTTTCGGAGTGGATTGAGACACTTAGTCCCAAAGTTGGAAGCTTAAGTTGAAAGAGTTTACCGGAGTTTGACTTTTGTGTTGACGACTCCGAAATTGAGTTTTAATGGTTCTGATAGGCGTATGTCCGGTTATTGATTCGGAGGTCCGTAGATTGTTTTGGCGTGAATTGATGAAAATTGGAAAGTTGAAGGTTTGGAAGGTTGAGAAGTTTGACTGAGAGTTGACTTTATTGATATCGGGATCCGATTTTGATTCTCGAAGTTGGAAAAAGTTTGTGGTGGCATTTTTTACTTGTGGGCAAAATTTGAGGTCAATCAGATTTGGTTTGGTATGAATCGACGTTAGTTTTGGAAGTTGAATGTTCATGGATTCAATGGGTTTGAATTGGGTTGTGATTCATAGATTATATGTTGTTTGATGAGATTTTAGGCCTCAAGTAGGGTTTTTATGTGTTTCGGAACTTGTTGGTATGTTTGGACAGGGTCCTGGGGGCCCCGTATGTGATTTGGATTGAATCCGCAACCATTTTGGACTTGGAAGAAATTCTGCCCAGTTGAGGTTTTGGTGCAATCGCACCTGCGCACTTTGGGCAGCAGGTGCGGCCCCGCAGAAGCGGCCTGTGAGCCGCAGAAGCGAGTTCGGGCTAGGCGAGCTATGACCGAATTGGGAAGTTTTGCGAAAAACTTCCTAAGCTATAATTTGAGAATTTTAAGGTCGATTTGAGGTCGGTGAATAACTTTAGTATGGTTGGACTCGTTATTGAATGGGTGTTCGGATTTTGTATGTTTGGTGGGGTTCCAAGATGTGGGCCTGGAGTTGACTTTTTGAGTTGACCTTTTGATTTTTTTAAATATTATAACATTATTATCCGGAATAGTTTCTATGGTTTGGTAGTTATGGTATAAAGTTATTTTTTGGATTCGAGCCGTCTGGAGTTGGATATTCGCGGTAAAGGTTTACTAGTGGATTGAGTTTGCTTGTTTGAGGTAAGTATCTTGCATAACTTTATGTGGGAGAAACTACCCCTTTGGATTTGGGTTGATCGAGCTACTTGTGATATGTGAAGGCCGTAGTACGCAAGGTGACGAGTGGGTACACGGGCCACATATTGTATTTGACCGGTTTAGACTATTTAGACTCTTTTTTTCATATCTTTAATCGAATTATCATAACATGTTATATCTTTCATTGTTAATCTTCTCTTACACGTGTTAATCTATCCTTACAAACTTTATTTGACATTGTTAATACTTGCTCCATATTTTACTTGTTATTTTCAATTAAATAAGTAGTTGAAGTTATTGCTTTCTTATTGCCTTGTTAATTACTTGATTGTTGAGTTACTCGTTGTCCTTATTTTCCTATTGCTTACTCTTTATTTGAATAGTGATGTATTAAGAATTTTCCAGTATATTCGTGTAGAGCTTATGACTATGTTTCACAAGATTTTTGTGGTTATTGTCACCGGTATTGTTGAGTTTTTAATGATAGCTAGTTGGTTAAATTTGAAGTTCTATTATTATTTCCATTAATTCTCAATACAAGTTAGGCTTACCTAGTCTTAGAGACTAGATACCATCACGATATCCTACAGTGGGCGATTGGGGCCGTGACATACTAATTAAACAATTTAATAATTAAACAGTTCAAAATAGAAAAATAACCTTTATTAACGAAGATTAAAGCTGAAATAGACGAAATAAACCAATAACATAATGCGATCTAACTCAACCCGAGAAGTCCGGTGTCACAAGTACATGTGCAACTAGAAGTCTAAAAGTATAGTTTGAAATAAATACAACTGTTTGAATGAGATAAACATTAAAGATAAGAAATGGAAGGGGACTCCAAAATGTATGCGAACGCCAGCAGATCTACCTCAAGTTTCCGAAGCAATGTGATTCTAGCAGATGCATCTCTAAGCACCGCTGGGACCAATACCAGTATCTGCACAAGAAGTGCAGAAGTATAGTAAGAGTACAACCGACCCAATGTACTCTGTAAGTGTGGAGCCTAATCTCGACGAGATAGTGATGAGTCTATGACCAGACACCTGCGTAAAAACATGTGCAAATATATATAAAGCAGCAAAATAACAAGTAGAACGAAAAAATATTAACTGGGAGGGGACATGAGAAAGGGAAAATCATAAAAACGGCAAGTACGGAATCATGAATTAACATCTTCTGAAATAAGCAACAATATAACCAAGTAAATCACCAAAACCGAAAATTAAATATGGCAGTGAAATGAAGATGGCATGACATGATCCTTCGTGTTTTTTCTCTCGTCCTTACCATGTAATATTATAAATAAAATATTACGGCATCACCCTTTGTACGTTTACTCACCGACACGACATCACCCTTCGTGCTTTTACTCTCAACATCTCTCAATATATGATAATGAATGCAAATAAGGCACGACAACACTCTTCGTGCTTTTCTCCCTTCCGCACAACGTAACAATACAAGTCCGAATAATAAAAACAACGCGGAAAACAATTTCACTTCAATTATAATGCCACGATATCAATCTCAACTTTTCAAATATCCAACATCTTTGAAATAAACAATAAATACGAAAATAAGTTAAAGAAATAATAGTCTAACCTAAGCATTGAAAACATAATCAACGAAATAATATAATACAAGAAAATAATTTCCGCCCGCATGCTTTAACCCAATGACAACGTATAGATACTCGTCACCTCACATATACATTGTCCCCATACATAAAACACGTAACAAACAAACCAACAAGTCATATTCCCTCAAGTCAAGGTTAACCATGACACATACCTTACCCCGCAACCAAATCAATGCTCAACCACGACTTTTCTTCAGAATTAGCCTCCAAACCAATTAAATCTAACCAAATATAGTTCAAATAATTAAAAATAGGCTTTATAAACTACCCACGAGTAAAAGATGTTGAATATTAAATGATTTTGGAAAATATCAACAAACGTTAATGCCGTGTGTGCTTGGTCAAAATGCGAGATTCGGACAAAAACCCAATTACCCATTCGCCGCTGAGCCATGTTATGTGATTGGTTTCGAAAGCCGACCTCAATTTGAGGTCTAAATCTCAATTTCTCAAAACCCCCAACTTCTACCTAGATCCTTAATTTGTACCATGAAAAAGTATAAATTAAATGTTAAAAATTAATGGGTGTTTACAGAAATATAAGGAAACAAGTTAAATTCTACTAACCTATGAAGTTGGGATAAAAAATTTCTTCAAAATCGCCTCTAGGACGAGCTCAAACTTTTAAGTGGTAAAAAATAAGAAGAATCCCGATTTTTAGAAGTTTAAATCACTGGGCATCATGTGTTCTTCGCGTTTGCGAGAGACTTGATGCGATCACGAAGCGTTAGCAGCCAGAAGGCCTTCGTGTTCATGAAGGCTTGCTCCCCCCTACCTTCACGTTCACGAGCCAATGCCGGCGTTCGCGTAGGGTAACCACCCGCCTCCCCCAGAATCCCCTTAAACCTTCGTGTACTCGTGTGAACGGTCGCGTTCGCGAAGGTTAAGCCCTCCACCACTTTACGTTTGCGAAGAAAAACTCCACCCCTATCCTAGTTACCCCTTTGCGATCGCGAGAGTAGCTTAGCGATCGTGAGAGTACCTTCGCGATCGTGAATCACAATACTCCATACATCAACAAATAGTTGAAACCAACAATTTTTCTTAGTTCAAATGGTTTGTAGCCTATCCGAAACTCACCCGAGCCTCTCGGACTCCAGACCAAATATGCACACAACTGTAATAACATCATACGAACTCGCTCGCACAAAAACACCAAAATAATACCTAGAACTACGAATCGGACATCAAAATGCACAAAATTTCAAAGAAACTCAAGAACTTCCAAATTCACAACTGAGTATCCAAATCCTATCAGACCAACTCCGTTTTGCACCAAATTTTACAGACAAGCATTAAATAGTAAAATGGACATATACCAAGTCACAGAACCAAAATCCAAACTCGATAGCCATAAAGTCAACCTACGGTCAAAACTTGAAAATATTTAAACCTTCAAGTTACTAGTTTTAGACAAATCACGTTAGGGACTTCTGAATACATATCCGGCATACGCCTAAGTCTATAATAACGATACAAACCCAACGGGATCGTCAATATACCGATCTGGGGTTATTTACACAAAATATTGGTAACTCAAGTTATTTTTAAAGCGGAAAATCATGTTTTTCTCAAAATTTCACATAAAATATTTTAGAAAAAATACATGGATTGTGCACAAAAGTAGAGAAACACTAAATGGAGCTAATAGTGGTATCGTAACATGAAAGTAAGGGATAGAACTCATAACGACCTATCGGGTCGTCACATTCTCCACCTCTAAATAAACGTTCGTCCTCGAACGGACATACAATAGTACCTGGACTGGTTAAAAGCCGAGGGTATCTACTTCGCATATCGACTCGAACTCCCACGTAGCTTCCTCAAACGGCTGACCTCTCCACTGCACTCTAATGGAAGGATAACTCTTAGACCTCAACCTCAGCTTTACCATGCTAGAATAGCCGCCGGCTCCTCCTCATAAGTCAAATCGTTGTCCAATTGGATTGAGCTAAAATCTATCACATGGGATGATCACTGTAATACTTCCGGAGCATGGAAACATGGAATACCGGGTGAAGTGTTGATAAGCCAGGTGGCAATGCAAGATTGTAGGCCACCTCACCAACTCTCACAAGGATCTCAAAGGGTCCGATATACCTAGGGCTCAACTTTCCCTTCTTCCCAAACTTCATCACACCCTTCATGTGCCCGGATCAAAACCCTCTCTCCAACCATGAATGCAACATCACGAACTCCTCGATCGATATTACTCTTTTGCCTAGATTGTGTTGTACGAAGACGATCCTGAATCATTTTGTCCTTTTCCAAGGCATCCCGAACCAAATCAGTACCCAACAACCGAGACCTCTCCCGACTCAAACTAACCAATTGGAGAACGACACTGCCTCCCATATAAGGCATGATAAGAAGCCATCTGAATACTCGATTGGTAGATGTTGTTGTAGGCAAACTCTGTAAGAACTTATCCCAAGAACCCCCAAAATCCATAACACAGGCGTGAAGCATATCCTCCAAGATCTGAATGGTTCGTTCAGACTGACCGTCCGTCTTGGGGGTGAAAAACAACAACAACAATAATATACCCAGTAAAATCCCACTAGTGGGGTCTAGGGAGAGTAGAGTGTACGCATACCTTACCCCTAGCCTGAAAAGGGTAGAGAGGCTATTTTCTGGAGACTCTCGGCTCAACAAAAGAGATAATAATATCAGAAAACAAACAAGAGAAAAGGCATGTAACAACAAAAGATGCCAGAAAGAAAATAACAACAACAAATAAGTGAAAGGGCAATAACACAAACTATGAAAAACAACAATGTGAACACAACATAGACCTCTAACAAACCTAAACAAAACTCTATCAGACTACTCGGTACAAAGAGGGAAGAAATCTCAACTAACCCCTAGACTACCACCCTAATGCTCGACCTCCACATGTTCCTATTAAGATCCATTTCCTCGGAAATCTGAAGCCGCGTCATGTCCTGCCTGATCACCTCGCCCCAATACTTCTTAGGCCGCCCTCTGCCTCTTCTCGTACTAGCCAAAGTCAGCCGCTCACACCTCCTAACTGGTGCATCTAGGATTCTCCTCCGCACATGTGCGAACCATCTAAGCCGCGCTTCCCGCATCTTGTCGTCCATGGGATCCACGCCCACCTTTTCCCGAATATCTTCATTCCGAATCTTATCCAGCCTAGTGTGCCCACACATCCATCTCAACATCCTCATTTCTGCTACTTTCATCTTCTGGATATGTGAATTCTTGACTGGCCAACACTCAGATCCACACAACATGGTCGGTCTAACCACCGCTCTATAAAAATTACCTTTGAGTTACGGTGGCACATTCTTGTCACACAGGACTCCAGACGCTAACCTCCATTCCATCCACCCCACCCCAATACGATGCGTAACATCCCCGTCGATCTCCCCATCTCCCTGGATAATTGACCCTAAGTACTTAAAACATTTTCTTTTTAGGATGACCTGTGAGTCAAGCCTGACTTCCATATCCGCTTCCCCTGTCACATCGTTGAACTTACATTCCACATATTCCATCTTAGTCTTACTCAACTTGAAACCTTTAGACTCCAGGGCCTCCCTCCATACCTCCAGTCTCCCATTAACGCCGCCTCGCGTCTCCTCAATCAGAACTATATCATCAGCGAACAACATACACCATGGTACCTCTCCTTGGATATGGTGTGTCAGTGCGTCCATCACCAGAGAAAATAAGAACGGGCTGAGCGCAGATCCTTGGTGTAACCCCATAACCACCGGAAAAGGCTTTGAGTCACCTCCCACAGTCCTAACCCGAGTCATAGCTCCATCATACATATTCTTTATCGCCCTAATGTAAGCCACCGACACACCTTTCACCTCCAGACACCTCCAAAGGACGTCCCTAGGGACCTTGTCATATGCCTTCTCTAGGTCAATAAACACCATATGCAAATCCCTCTTCCTATCCCTGTATAGTTCCACCAACCTCCTGATAAGATGGATAGCTTCCGTAGTAGAAATACCTGGCATGAACCCGTACTGGTTTTTCGATATAGACACCGCCCTCCTTATCCTCCTTTCCACCTCCCTCTACCAAACTCTCATGGTATGACTTTGTAACTTGATACCTTTATAATTGTTACAATTCTGGATATCCCCTTTGTTCTCGAATCAACCCGTGTGCCTAACTCACGCTGCACGGCCCTCTAGAAATGCGATGTGAACTGCGTGCCCCGATTAGAAATAATGGACACTGTCATATTGTGAAGTCGAATAATCTCACGGATATAAATCTCTGCCAGCCGCTCTGAAGAATAGGTAGCTCTACCGAAATGAAATGGACCGACTTGGTCAACCTATCCACAATGACCCATACTGCGTCAAATTTCTTCAAAATACGTGGAAGTGCAACAACTAAATCTGTGGTAATATGCTCCCACTTCAACTTGGGAATCTCAAGTATCTAAAGCAAATTGCATGTCTCTGATGTTCGTACTTCACATGTAGACAATTCAAACACTGAGCCACATACTCAACTATATTTTTCTTCATTCTTATCCACTAATAATGCTTCCTCAAATCCTGATACATCTTGGGGGCACTCAGATAAATAGCATACAGCGAGTTGTGGGCCTTCTCAAGAATCAACTCACGAAGCCCATACACATTGGGTGCACAAATCCGACCCTACATCCATAACACCCCATAATGTCCAATAGAAACCTCCTTGGCATCACCATGCTACACCGTGTCTTTAAGGACAAATAAATGTAGGTCGTCTTACTGACGCTCTCTGATGCACTCATACAAAGAAGTCTGAGAGACCGTGCAAGCAAGAACTCGACTAGGCTCCAGTACATCTAATCTTAAGAGCTAATTTTTCACGACCCAAATTCCCAACCTTAGGGGTCGTGATGGCGCCTGACACCACACTTGCTAGGCAAGCCAATGTTAGAATCCGAGTATCTAATTCCCTTTGATTATTTTATTAAACATCAATAAATAAATTTAAAGTAAACTAAATGTAGATAATTTCCACAGATAAAATACTAAACAATTAAATAAAAATGAACCACGAGCTAATTATATAACTATATCTAGAACTACCCCAGAGTCTGGTGTCACAATTCACGAACTACTAAAGAATACTACAAATACTGGGCTGAAAGAAATAGCATAACTGTTCTAAATACAATAAAACAACGTATGTAAAATATGAGTAGACTCTCGGGGTCTGCGAACGCCGGCAGATGTACCTCGTATCCCCAAATGAATAGGAAAGCTGCTCGAACTAGCTCTACTGATGTTCGGTACCTGGATCTGTGCAAAAGAGCACAGAGTGTAGTATCAGTACAACCGACCCCATGTACTGAGTAAGTGCCGAGTCCAACCTCGATGAAGTAGTGACGAGGCTACGGCAGGGCTTTACCAATATAAACTGTAACAATATTATATAAAGAAAGAAAGAAATCTAAACAAATAAATAACAAGTACTGCAATAACAATAAAAATAACTCAACCGCCTTTTCCAGGCCTCAGCTATAACCATCTCTCAAGTAAATTTCCAAGTTTTTCAAACCTTACTTTGAAATAATCACATGTACTAAATATAAGAAAAACTAATCAAGAGTTTCCAAATCATTCAAAATTTAAAAATCAGTAAAAACATCATTTCCCCCCCCCCCCCTTTTCACAGTCATGTTGCGGAGTGCAACCCGAGCTCACCTATTCACAACATCACAATCAATTATCCACCTTTATCACACCAATTATCCACCCTTATCACACCAATTATTCACCTTTATCACACGAATTTATTCACCCTTATCGCACCAATTTATTCACCTTATCGCACCAATTTTTTATTCAAAAGTTTCAAACAAAAAACAGTATAACCCGTAAGCTTTGAACAACAACAATGTAAATAGTCAAGAAACCGACATGAATATATAGATATAAAATCCCAACATAGTGTCAAACTGCTCAACCTTTCTGTTCTCCAAGAGAACCAAATACAAAACCACATTCTTCCAAAATAACCAAATAATATTTAACAGCAAAGTAATGAGGCCTAGTAGTCATGGAAACAACAACTAACAAATAACAATTTAGACCGGGATCAATTAAATTGAGAACGAGAAATGATCATGTTTAACAAGCCATTTGGGTGGTGCATAGATACTCGTCACCTCACCTATACACCACACCCATGCATTTCACATAGCAAACAAGTGGGGAGTCATATTCCCTCAAGTCAAAGTTAGACCAAACACTTACCTCAATTTCGCAGGCCACTCACTGCTCAATTATTGCTTTTCCTTTGAATTCACGTCTAACTTGCTTGAATCTAATCATAATTAACTCAATATCATCAATCTATGATAAATGAACTAACTTTATTGAAAAATATAATGTTTCCTAAGTTTTCTAAAAAAAAGTAAAAACCCGACCCCGGGCCCGCTTGGTCTAAACTTGAGGTTCGGACCAAATTATGTTTACCCATTCACCCACGAACCCAAATATGTTATTAATTTTGAAATCCGACCTCAATTCGATGTAAAAATTTAATTTTTACAAAATTCTCTAATTCTACCCAAACCCTCAATTTTGACCATGAAAAGTCTTAGTTTTTGCTTTAAAAGTGATGAAAAACAGTAAGGAATTGAAAGAACAAAGTTTAGAATTGATTACCAATACTTTGGGGACAAACCTTGGTGAAGCAAATCGTCTCTAGGGCTTGGTAGTCCGAAAAATGGTTGAAAAATAGGTTATGTCCGTGTTTAACAGTGTATTTATATGACTGGGCAGGCATCCTATGCGATCGCGGAAAAAGGGATGCGATCGCATAAAATAAAAAAAATACCCCCTGAAATTTTCACTATGCGATCGCATAGAATAAAGTTGACCCCCCAGCAAATTAACAATATGCGATCGCATAGAACGAAAAAGGGACCTTAGACTTTACACTATGCGATCACGGACATTCCTATGCGATCGCATAGAACAAAAGACCTGGACACCAGAAATTGAAAAACCAGCAATTTTTCTTAAGTTCAAAACATCCTGTGGCCTATCCGAAACTCACCCGAGCCCTCGGGGCTCTAAAAAAATATGCACGCAAGTCTAAAAATGTCATACGGACTTGCTCGTGCGATCAAATCACGAAAATAACATGTAAAACTGTGAATTAAACCTCAAAACTCATCATTTTCAACAAGAACTCTTAAAGTTCATAACTCTTCAACCGAATGTCCGAATCACGTCAAACAAACTCTATTTTTCACCAAATTTCACAGTTAACCTTTTAATATCATAACAAATCTGTACCGGAATCCGAAACCAAAATACGGTCCCGATACCAATGATTTTAAACATTATTTCTCTTTTTTAATTCATAAACATTTCGGCAAACACAATTTCTTTCAAAAATTAATTTCTAAGGCTTGGGACCTCGGAATTCATTTTCGGGCATACGCCCGAGTCCCATATTTTACTGCGGACCTCCCGGGATCGTCAGAACACTCATCCGGGTCCGTTTACTAAAAATGTTGACCAAAGTCAACTTTTATCAAATTTAAATTCTAAAAATCACTATTTCCCATATCTTCACATAAAAGCTTTCCGATTTTACGCCCGGACTGCGCACGCATATCGAGGTATTTAAATTTAGTCTTTTTATGGCTATGAAGCATGGAACGAAGTCTAATTTTATAAAATGACTCCTTGGTTCATCACAATCTCCACCTCTAAAACACACGTTCGTCCTCGAACGTACATAGAAATTTACCTGAATTTGTATACAATTGTGGATATCTACTCTGCATGTCCGACTCGGACTCCCAGGTAGCTGCCTCAACAGGATGGCCTCTCCATTGCACTCGAACTGAAGGATAACTCTTAGACCTCAATTGGCGAACCTGCCGGTCTAAAATAGCTACCGACTCCTCCTCATAAGTCAAGTCTTTGTCCAATTGGACAGAGCTGAAATCTAACACGTGGGACGGGTCACCATGATATTTTCGGAGCATAGACACATGGAATACCGGATGAACTGAGGATAATCCTGGAGAAAATGCAAGTCTATAAGCTACCTCCCCCACTCTATCAAGAATCTCAAACGGCCCGATATACCTAGGGCTCAACTTACCCTTCTTCCCAAATCTCATAACACCCTTCATGGGCGACACACGAAGCAATACTCTCTCTCCAACCATGAATGCCACATCACGAACCTTACAATTGGCATAACTCTTTTGCCTAGACTGAGCTGCACGAAGTCTCTCCTGAATAATCTTGACCTTATCTAAGGCCTCCTGAACTAAGTGTGTACCCAACAACCGAGCTTCTCCCGGCTCAAACCATCCAAATGGCGATCTGCACTCTCTACCATATAATGCCTCATAAGGAGCCATCTGAATGCTCAACTGATAGCTATTATTATAAGCAAACTCCGCTAACGGTAAGAACTGATCCCATGAACCTCCAAAGTCAATAACACAAGCGCGGAGCATGTCCTCCAATATATGAATAGTACGCCCGAACTGCCTGTCAGCCTGAGGGATGAAATGTTGTGCTCAACTCCACTCGGGTACCCAACTCACGTTGAACTACCTTCAAAAGTGTGAAGTAAACTGCGTACCCCGATCAGAAATGATAGACATGGGCATACCATGAAGGCGAACAATCCCCCGAATATATAACTCAGCCAACCGCTCCAAAGTATAAGTACTTGCCACATGAATGAAATGTGCTGATTTAGTCAGCCTATCCACAATAACCCAAACTGTGTCAAATTTCCTCTGAGTCCGTGGGAGTCCAACAACGAAGTCCATAGTGATAGGCTCCCACTTCCACTCGGGAATATCTATCTGCTGAAGCAAACCACCAGGTCTTTGATGCTCATACTTTACCTGCTGACAATTTAAGCAACGAGCCACATACTCTACAATGTCCTTTTTCATACTTCTCCACCAATAATGCTGCCTCAAATCTTGGTACATTTCAGCTACACCTGGGTGAATAGAGTACTTAGAAATGTGAGCCTCTTCAATGATCCACTCGTGTAGGCCATCAACATTAGGCACAGTTAACCTACCCTGCATCCTCAAAACACCATCATCTCCAACTGTAACCTGCTTGGCATCACCGTGTCGAACTGTGTCTCTAAGGACCATCAAATTCGGGTCATCATCCTGCCGCTCTCGGATACGTTCAATTAAAGAAGACCGAGCGACTATACAAACTAGAACACCGTTGGGCGAAATATCCAACCCTACGAACTGATTAGCCAAAGTCTGAATGTCTGAAGCCAACGGTCTCTGCCGATTGGAATATACGCAAGACTGCCCATACTCACCGCCTTCCTACTCAATGCATCGGCCACCACATTGGCCTTCCCTGGGTGATACAATATGGTGACATCATAATCTTTTAGCAACTCTAACCATCTCCGCTGCCTCAAATTTGGATCTTTCTACTTGAATAAGTACTGGAGGCTGCAATGGTCAGCAAAAATTTCACATGGCACGCCATAAAGATAATGCCTCCAAATTTTTAATGCATGAACAATGGCTGCCAACTCCAAGTCATGAACAGGGTAATTCTTCTCATGGACTTTCAACTGACGAGACACATATGCAAGCACTTTACCATCCTGCATCAATAGTGCTCCAAGTGCAACTCGGGAAGCGTCACAATACACCGTGAAAGAACCTGAACCTGATGGTAGCACCAACACCGGTGCTGAAGTCAAGGCTGTCTTGAGCCTTTGAAAGCTCGCCTCGCACTCATCTGACCATTTAAATGGGGCACCTTTCTGAGTCAATTTAGTCATTGGGGCTGATATAGATGAAAACCCCTCCACAAAACGACAGTAGTAACCCGCCAAACCCAAGAAACTCCTAATATTCGTAGTTGTAGCGGGTCTAGGCCAGTTCTTGACTTGCTGTATTTTCTTAATAGTTGCTCATAGCAAATTACAGAATTATCAAATAGCTTCACGTCAACAAAGAAAATCTCCTTTCAAACCTTCACAATACCGATGACGAGATACGATGCTTGAAGACCTTGCAATTATATACTTGAATTAACGTGCCTCATTTAACACCACATGGGCAGGCACCTACCTTGTAGGTTAAAGCACAATAAGTATAACACGGATTTGGAAAACTATGCACAGTTAATTAATTTACTTATTTATTTATTTATTTACTTATTATTATTATTATTATTATTATTATTATTATTATTATTATTATTATTATTATTATTATTATTATTATTATTATTATTATACAGAAATTTTCGAATAACCCTAACAAGCATGACTCCCTATTAGAACTCTAATATGAATTTTAATTTCCCAATGAAGAATTTAAACACAAGAATTTTCATCACAAGGATCTCGTCCTTACATAACTTCCTCCTCGGCTCGTAGCCTGGTTTTAATATACCATATCATATTAAAATGCGAGGATCTCGTCCTCAATTCTGAATCACAAGTAATATGCATATTGTGCCACTCGAAACCTTCCCTTGTCTTCCTTTAATTATTTTCCGTTAAAAAAAATTACAACACGTAATGAAGACATAGCTATCTCCATAGAATTTCTCAATGCAAGTATTCCCATAATTAGATTTTCGAGTTACGAAGCTCACCCGAGAGTAGAGCATATTAGAAGAATTTTATTAGATACGCATAACCGTATTAAGTTCAGGAAATCATCACTTTATACTAATTAGAGATTATTTTTGTAATGACACCATTTAATGTAACGACCTCAGCCATACCATAGAAAATATACCAACAAGCTAGGTCTCCACCTGTAGGAGTCTGACCTCCACCTTCGACATGTAAGTTGAGTTGTAACTGCAATGGGACACGTAGCCTAAGTGCTCTAATGAAATACGACTCTCCCAAGTCTAGGACAGTTTCTACCACTAGCCGAAATAAAGTATCAACTTGCCCTGAGTCGCACAAAATTTCACAATCGTAATTGAGTCCTTTAATGAGTCTGTGGACTTGCTCTCTGGCTAGATAAACAGAAGTAGGAGTGTGACGGGCTAACTTATCAAACCTGATGGCATATTCTGACACCGTCATATGACCTGACGCAACCGTTCAAACCTTATGTGCCACGTATTATGGAGAGTCCGAGAAACAAATCTTTCAAAAGCATTTATGAGAACTGAGTCAAGAAATTGATGCTGCATTAGCTGGTCATCCTCTTCGTAGGCTTGTCACCAACACCGACGGCCAATTTCTTCTTTTACCATATTAACTTAACACTGCTGAGCTACCCCCTTTATTCATATACCTTTTTATCATTCTTTTGGGGTAACTCTCATCTCTATTGATGCACAATGATCCCAAAAGTAGAGCTCTATACAGATAAACCTTGGCACAAACCATATAGTCTAGAAGCTTGTCAACCACTGTACTCCCTCTGAAGCACCCCAAAATCCGCAACCGTGACTTCCACGCTGAGTAAACCTTCTGTAGATTTAAATTTGTTTATATAACTCCTTTGGTACTGAGGTATAGGGTTATTAAAGAGGAGGACATATCGCAAGTCCCAGCATTATCTCTTGCAAAATCCCAGTCCTTATACATTCCAAGCCAAAAACCGATATAACACATGACCCCTCAATCTATTCCTTGATAGTGGACTTCCCTATTTGGCCCGAAGGCATTGGTCACAATGCCTGATAATCCACAACATTAAACTTCACAGCTCATATAAATCAACCCCGTTGCTTTCAACTTATTCCCATGTTATGCTATACTGAAGTAGCTATAAATCCTTCTGGGATATGGTCTAGTCCAACATGTACCGATTGAGCTAGAACCTCCACGTCTAGATCCATTTGAGACTTTACAATAGGTGTTGATGTTCGAGCTCTAGACTGAGCTCTGCTTCTGTCTTTTCCCCTAATCGTAGCTATCATTGGGGCTTCATCTCTTGTCCGGTTGTAGACGCTTCGCGTGTTGTTGAGATTTGTGAGAGGAAAAGAATTGACAAGTTCAATCATCAATGGTAGAATAAATTCGCATGATAGAGTAGAATAGAAGTGAAATTGTTCCTAACTTCATAGCCTCTGAGAGATAAGTACAGACGTCTCCGTACTGATCCTTCAGACTCTACAAAGTTTGTTCGTGAATTGTGAGACCTAAGCAACCTAGTGCTCTGGTACCAACTTGTCACAACCCAAATTCCCAACCTTAGGGGTCGTGATGGCGCCTAACACCACACTTGCTAGGAAAGCCAATGTTAGAATACGAATATCTAATTCCCTTTGATTATTTTATTAAACATCAATAAATAAATTTAAAGTAAGCTAAATGTAGATACTTTCCACAGATAAAATACTAAACAATTAAATAAAAATGAACCACGAGCTAATTATATAACTATATATAGAACTACCCCAGAGTCTGGTGTCACAATTCACGAACTACTAAAGAATACTACAAATACTGGGCTGAAAGAAATAACATAACTGTTTTGAATACAATAAAACAACGTTTGTAAAATATTAGAAGACTCTCGGGGATCTGAGAACGCCGACAGATATACCTCGTGTCCCCAAATGAATAGGAAAGATGCTCGAACTAGCTCTACTGATGTCCGGTACCTGGATCTATGCAAAAGAGAACAAAGTGTAGTATCAGTACAACCGACCCATGTACTGAGTAAGTGCCGAGCCTAACCTCGACGAAGCAGTGACGAGGCTACGGCGGGGCTTTACCAATATAAACTGTAACAATATTATATAAAGCAAGAAAGAAATCTAAACAAATAAATAACAAGTATTGCAATAACAATAAAAATAACTCAACCGCCTTTTCCAAGCCTCAGCTATAACTAGCTCTCAAGTAAATTTCCAATTTTTTCAAACCTTACTTTGAAATAATCACATTTACTAAATATAAGAAAAATTGTAGAGTAAATCAAGAGCTTCCAAATCATTCAAAGTTTAAAAATCAGTAAAAACATCATTTCCCCCCTTTTTCACAGTCATGTTGCGGCGTGCAACCCGATCTCACCTATTCACAACATCACAATCAATTTTCACTCTTATCACACCAATTATCTACCCTTATCACACCAATTTATTCACTCTTATCACACCAATTTATTCACCCTTATCACACCAATTTAAATTTAGTATTTTTATGACTATTAAGCATGGAACATAGTCTAATTTTATAAAATGACCCCTTGGGTCATCACATATATGGGGAAGGCCTGAACATTTTATGCTAGCGGTCTCTCACCAACTGGAATATACGCAAGGCTGCTCATACTCACAACCTTCCTACTCAAGGCATCGACCACCACATTGGCCTTCCCGGGATGGTACAAAATGGTAATATCATAGTCTTTTAACTGATCTAACCACCTCCGCTGTCTCAAATTTAGATTCTTTTGCTTAAAAAATTATTGTAGACTCCGATGATATGTGAAACCTCGCATGACATGTCGTAGAGGTAGTGCCTCCAAATATTTAATGCATGAACAGTAGTTGCCAATCTGAGTCATGAATATGGTAATTCTTCTCATGAACCTTCAACTGCTGAGACACATATGCAATTACCGTGCCATCCTGCATCAGTACTGTACCAAGCCCAATACGCAGTGCATCACAATACACGGTGTAGGATCCTGAACCTGTAGGCAACACCAACACTGGAGTTGTAGTCACAACAATGTTGACCTTTTGAATGGTCAACTAACACTCATCGAACCACCGGAATGGGGCACCCTTCTGGGTCAATCTAGTATATGGGGTTGCAATAGATGAAAACCCCTCCACAAATAGACGATAATAAATGTCATACCTTGGAAGTTGCGATTCTATGTAGCTGAAGTAGGTCTAGGCCAGTTTTGAACTGCATCAATATTCTTAGGATCCACCTTTATACCCTCGGAAGATACAACATGTCCCAAAAAGGCATTCGAATCCAACAAAAACTCACACTTTGAAAATCTGGCATATAGCTGACTATTTTTGAAGGTCTGAAGTACAATCCAAAAATGATGCTTATGCTCCTTTCGACTGCAAGAGTATACAAAAATATCATCAATGAAGACGATCACAAAAAATTCCAGAGAGGTCTTGAATACCCGGTCCATCAAATCCATAAATTCAGCTGGGGTACTTGTCAAGCCAAATGACATCACTAGGAATTCATAATGCCCATACAGAGTCAAGAAAGCTGTCTTAGGGACATACGATGCCCTAATCTTCAACTGATGGTAGCTAGACCTCCTATCAATCTTCGAAATAACTTTGGCACCCTGAAGGTGATCAAATAAGTCATCAATCCTTGGCAAAGGATACTTGTTCTTGATAGTGACTTTATTTAACTGCTGATAATCAATACACATCCTCATCGTACCATCCTTTTAGTTTACAAACAACACAGGTGCACCCCAGGGCAAGACACTAGGTCTAATAAATACCTTATCAAGCAAATCATGCAATTAATCCTTCAGCTCCTTCAACTCAGCTGGGTCCATATGGTATCGTAGAGTAGAAATGGGCTGAGTGCTTGGAGCTAAGTCAATACAGAAGACAATATCTCTGTCGGGTGGCATCCCCGGGAAATCTACAGGAAACATATCAGAAAATTCATGCACAACTGGTACAAAATCCGTGGAAGAAACCCCTGCACAAGGATCATGAATATAGGCCAAATATGCTAGACATCCCTTCTCGATCATATGTCGAGCCTTGCCATAAGAAGTAACCTTGCTAGTAGAATGTCCATGAGTCTCTCTCCACTCTAGTCGAGGCAACCCCGGTATGGATAAGGTCATCGTCTAGGCGTGACAGTCCAATATAACATTATAAGGCGACAACCAATCCATGCCGAAGATAATATCAAAGTCCACCATATCAACAAGTAGGATATCTACACTAGTCTCAAGGCCCCCGATAGAAACCACACACGAGCGATAAACACGATCTACAATAATAGAATCTCCCACAGACGTGGACACGTATATAAGAGCTCTCAAGGAATCATGACGCATAGCTAGATATGAAGCAAAATAGGATGACACGTAGGAATAAGTAGAGCCCACATCAAATAAAACTGAGGCATCTCTATGACAAACTGGAACCATACCTTTGATGACAGCGTCAGATGACTCTGCCTCTGGTCTAGTTTGAAATGCATAAAAATGGGGATGGGCCCCACCACTCTGACATCTGTCTCTTGGACGGCCTCTAGCTGGCTGGCATCCACCTATAATGGCCTGACCCCCTGATAGGTGTGGATTTTGACCACTTAGTAGCTCTTTTTTGCTTTTATTTTAGTCCAAAAGTATTGATTTATGTTCCAAAAACTAATGAAAGTGTGCAAATTGCAGGAATGTTGGAAATTTGGGCTCCCATGAAGAAATCCGACTAAAAAAAAGTGTTCCGACTCACAAGGAAAAAAGAGGTGCAGAACATAAGAAGTGTCGTCCATAGAGATATTTTTGCGGCCGCTGAAGAACGTGCGGACTGCAGAATTCCCTCTTCGGCAGTAGAACAAGTGAAGAAGCCCATCAGACTTTAAGCTTATGTGCGAACAACACATGATTTGTGTGGCCGCAGAACAAGGTCCCTACTGACAAAGAATTCAATGTTCAAAGAGTGTGAAAATGACCAAGACTTGAAGCCTTGCCTGAAGTGCGGATCGCACAAGAATTATGTGGCCGCAGAAGATGCATTACAGTTACAGAACAAATTGTGCAACTGCAGAATCCGAGTCCCTGCAAGCTGA
The DNA here is from genome assembly GCA_005239495.1 of Nicotiana undulata. NCBI lineage: Eukaryota > Viridiplantae > Streptophyta > Magnoliopsida > Solanales > Solanaceae > Nicotiana > Nicotiana undulata. Next base: position 94,680 of record ML263616.1, read on the forward strand.
AGCAATCTGCGGACCACATATGAAATTGTGCGACTGCAGAATCTCCCGAGGGACATTTTTATCAGCGAATTTGGGACACTATAAATAGACGAGAATCACATCTTAGGTCAAGTTTTGAAGTGTGTGCAGCTGTAGCCATTGTATTTTCCTATTTTAGGAAGTTTGTGACTATTTTGGGATTTAAACATCATATTTTGTCAATTTAATCTATTATGAGTTTAATTAGTATTTCGTCTTTGTTTTCTTTATTTTTCACTATGAGTAGCTAGACTCTCACTAGGGATGTGACCCAACTCTAGTGTGTAAACCTTATGGGCATTTAATTTAATGCTTGTTTATGATTGGGTATTTATTATTTAGCCCTGTTTATGCTTTAATTTTAGAATTAATGATTGCAAACATTGATTTATGCCTTTTTGACTTGGTCTTTATTTGAGAAAGAGGGACCTAGTCGTGAAAAACTTGGCTAACATGGAATTAGGCTAATTGAGGATTTTATTATCCTAATTAAAGGGTTTGAACTATAGATAGGGAAAATCCGACTTGAGCTCATATCAAATATTTAGCTTGATACCATTTGGGCTTGAGAAAGAAAAATTCGGCAAAATCACTCTATGACCGAGAGGTATTGAGTGGGTAACTTAGAGTAAGTGAGAGCTATAATACACCTCGATCAATAAAACAAATGTTAACGTACTTTACTCATTAGACGAGCACCTAGGTGAAGGTCACATCCCTAGGTTTTTTAACTATTTTGTAAAAACAACAAAAACAATCATTCGCTTTCTAGTTTCTTCTCCTTAGTTTATAATTGATAGTGATAATTTAGAAGTTGAAAACAAAACCCGTTGTTTGGAAGCGCAATTTAGCTATTCCATTTGCTCTCATCAAATGTATACCCTAACTCCCATATTAAACTCCCTGTGGAAATCAACCTCGACTCTTGTTGGGTACTATTCTTCCAACGATCGTTTCCACTCACTATTAAGTGTGGCCCCAAAAGATGCATTGCAATCGCAGACCAAATTGTGCACCTGTGGAATCCTAGTCCTTGCAAGCTGAAGAAATCTGCGGACCGCACATGAAATTGTACGGCCGCAGAACCTCCCAAGGGGCACTTTTGTCGGAGAATTTGGGGCCATTAGAAATAGATGAGAATCACATTTTAGGTCAAGTTTTGAAGTGTGTGCAACTATAGCCATTGTATTTTGCTATTGTAGGAAGTTTTTTACTATTTTGGAATTTAAACATCATATTTTGTCAATTTAATCTTAGATTATGAGTTTAATTAGTATTTCTTTTTTGTTTTCTTCATTTTTCTCTATGAGTAGCTAGACTCTTACTAGGGTTATGACCCGACCTAGTGTGTAAACCTTATGGGTATTTAATTTAATGCTTATTTATGATTGAGTGTTGATTATTTAGCCTTCTTCATGCTTTAGTTTTAGAATTAATGGTTGCAAACATTGATTTATGCTATTTTGACTTGGTATTTACTTGAGAAAGAGGGACCTAGTCTAGAAAAACTTGGCTAACAAGGAATTTGGATAATTGAGGATCTTGAGCTCATATCAACTATTTAGGTTTATGACCGAGAGGTATTGAGTGGGTAGCTTAGAGTTTAGAGCTATAATACACCCCGATCAATAAAATAAGCATTTACGTACTTTACCCATTAGGCGAGCACCTAGGTGAAGGTCACATCCCTACGCTTTTTAACTATTTGGTAAAAATAACAAGAACAATCGTTCGTTTTCTAGTTTCTTCTCCTTAGGTTATAATTGATAGTGATAATTAGAAGTAGAAAACAAAGCCCGTTATTTGGAAGCCCAATTTAGTTATTCTGTTTGCTCTCATCAAGTGCATACCCTAACTCTCATTTTAAACTCCCTGTGAAAATTGATCCCCACTCTTGTTGGGTACTATTCTTCCAATGACCGTTTCCACTCACTATTGAGTGCGGATTGGACGTGGATCACCCCCGCCTCTATCTAGATGAGCGGGCAGTGAAGCAACCAGTGCTGGAACCATAGAACGAGAACCCTACTATGTCATGCCGCCTTGTGACCTAGGGCAAAATGTCACAACGTGCCTCAGATCTCCACAAGTATAACAAGCCCTCGGTTGTTGTGACTGCTGACCCTGAAATTGGACCTGTCAGCCTAAATAACCACCCTGATAACTCTGGATCAAAAGTTCACTAATAGGAGCTGATGGTGCGCTGTAGTCTAGCTGCTCAAGATGAGACCCATAAGAACCACGAGTACCCGAAGCACCGTGGGATGCCTCAAGTGTTGACTGAATCGACCTGGGATGATAGCCTCTACCAAATGAACCTCTGCCTCTAGATGAGGCACCACTGAAACCACCAAAATAACGAGTCCTCTTCTCAGATACTGCCCCTACCTGACCACGAATTATCTCGATCCGTCTAGCAATCACTATGGCCCTCTAAAAAGAAATATCATCTCTGGTCTTTTTGCCCATCTGTAACATAATACTGAAAGTAAGTCCATCAATGAATCTCCCCACTCTCTCACTCTCATTATAGAGAAAGATAACTGCATGACGAGCTAGATCAACAAATCGGGTCTCATACTGGGTAGCAGTCATGCTACCCCGCTAAAGGCTCTCAAACTGCCCGCGATACTCCTCTGTCAAAGTGAAAGGAATAAACTTCTCCAAAAACAACTGTGAAAACTGCTCCAAAGTGTATGGTAGTGAATCAACTGGTCTGCTCCGCACATGATCCTTCCACAGTCTCTTGGCCGAACCGGTCATCTGAAACACTGCTGAGTCTACTTCATTGGACTCAATAATATCCATGTTGCTCAGCTCCTTGTAGAAACGGTCCAAACAATCCTGTAGGTCATCAGAAGGTTCACTACTGAAGTGATTAGGGAAGAGCTTTGTGAACTTATCCAACCTTATCAATCCCTCAGAAGACATCGTGGTCTCTCCTCGATCTGTGTAGCAACAACAGGCTGAACTATCCCAATTTTTGGAGCCTGATATATGGGAGCCATCTTCTCTGGAGTGTGAGTAGCGGGAGTTTGTGCTCTTCCCCAAGCCCTAGAGATGGTTGGTGCCACCGGAAATGCACCAATACTGGCCACACTCTCCATAAGTCCCACTAAATGAACTAGAGCGTCCTGAAGCACGAGAGTGGTTATAAATCCCTCTGGGACCTGAGCGGGTCCGACTGGTGCAGTCTGAGTTGGGATCTCTTCCTCACGATCAATATGAGGCTCATAGTGGGTGTTGCTACACGAGTTCTAGGCTGAGCTCTGCCTCTGGCTCGACCTCGGCCTCTACCCCTGGTAGTGGCTGCAACAGTGGGTTCCAGCTCTTGCCCAGCTGCAGATGTTGTGCGTGTTCTCACCATTTGTTAGATAGCAAAAATAAAATGATTCAAACATCAATGATATAATAAAAATTGCACGATAAAGAAAGAAAGAAGTGAAATTTTCCTAAAACTCCATAGCTTTTAGAAGATAAGTACAGACGTCTCCGTACCGATCCTCCAGACTCTACTAACCTTGCTCATAAGTGTGAGACCTAAGGAACCTAGTGATCTAATACCATCTTGTCACAACCCGAAATCCAAACCTCGGGGTCATGATGGAGCATAACGTCCACTTGCTAGGCAAGCCAACACTAGTTAAACAATTTAATAATTAAACAGTTCAAAACAGAATAACAATAATTATTATCAAAGATTAAAGCTGAAATACACGAAATAAACCCATAACATAACGTGGTCTAACTTAACCCCAAAAGTTTGGTGTCACAAGTACGTGAGAAATTAGAAGTCTACAAGTATAGTTTTAAATAAATACAACTGTTTGAATGAGACAAACAGTAAAGATTCTGCAAACGCCATCAGATCTACCTCAAGTCTCCGAAGCAATGTGATCCGAGCAGTCTCACCTCTAAGCACCGTTGGAACCAATACTCGTATCTGAACAAGAAGTGCAGACGTGTAGTATGAGTACAACCGACCCAATGTTATCCTTACGTGTCGAGCCTAACCTCGACGAGGTAGTGAAGATGAAACAATATAACCAAGTAAATCCCCAAAACTGAAAATTAAATAAGGCAATGAAATGAAGATGGCACAGCATCACCCTTCGTGTTTTTACTCTCATCCTCATCCTATAATATTATAAATAAAATGGTATGGAATCACCCTTTGTGCTTTTACTCACCGATACGTCATCACCCTTCAAGCTTTTACTTACAACATCTCTCAATAAATGATAATGAATGAAAATAAGGCACGACAAAACTCTTTGTGCTTTTCTCTTTTCCTCACCAAGCAATAATACAAATTCGAATTATAAAAACAAGGCGAGAAACAATTTTACTTCAACTATAGTTCCATGATATCAAACTCTACTATCATAATATCTAACATCTTTGAAATAAACAATAGATACGAAACGAATAATTAAAAATAGTAATAGTCTAACTTAAGCATGAAAAACATAATCACTGAAATATTATAATATAAAAAGAAAAAAAATTCACCCGCATGCTTTAACCTAATGACAACGTATAGATACGTGTGACCTCATATATATATTGTCTCCACACATAAAACACGTAGCAAGTAGACCAACAAGTCCTATTCCCTCAAGTCAAGGTTCCGCAACCAAATCAATGCTCAATCGAGGCTTTTTCTCTAAAATTTGCCTCCAAACCAATCAAATCTAATCAAATATAATTCAAATAATTATAATAGGCTTTAGAAACTACCCACGAGTGAAAATGATTCAATTATTCATGATTTTGGAAAAAGTTAACTCCGAGCTCACTTGGTCAAACCCGAGATTCAGACCAAAACTTTATTACACATTCACCCCCGAGCCCGGTTATGTGATTGGTTTGGTAATCAGACCTCAATTTGAGTTATAAATCTTAATTTCTCAAAATCTCCAATTTCTACCTAAATCTCTAATTTCTATCATAAAAAGCATAGATTAAAAGTTAAAAATCAATAGGTGTTTATGGAAATGTAAGGAAACAAGTGAAAATCTACTAACATGTGAAGTTGAGATGAAAAACCTTTTTAAAATCTCCTGTGGGCCGATCTCAAACTTGTAAATGGTGAAAAATGAGAAGGATCCCGATTTTTAGAAGTTTAAATCACTGGGTGTCAGGTGTTCTTCGCGCCCGCGAAGGCTTGCTCCCCCTACCTTCGCGTTCGCGTAGGGTTACTACTTGCCTCCATCAGAATCCCCTTAAACCATCTCGTCTACATGTGAATGGTCGCGTTCGCGATCAGTTCTCCACATTCGCAAAGAAGAACTCCACCCCTATCCCTATTTCCCCTTCGCGATCGCGAAGCAACAAACACCACACATCAGCAAATAACTGAAACCAATATTTGTTTCTAAGTTTAAATGGTATGTATCCTATCCGAGACTCACCCGAGCCCCTCGAACTCCAGAACAAACATGCACACAAGTAAATAACATCATACGAACTCGCTCGCGTGATCAAAAAACTAAAATAACACCTAGAACTATGAATCAGACATCAAAGTGCATGAAAGTTTCAAAGAAACTCAAGAACTTCCAAATTCACAACCGAGCATCCGAATCCTATCAAACCAGCTCTGTTTAGTGCCAAATTTTGCAGACAAGTATTAAATAGTAAAATGGACCTATACCAAGCCCCGGAACAAAAATCCAAACCCGTTAGCCATGAAGTCAACCTATGGTCTAATCTATGAAATATTTTAAACCTTCAAGTTACTAGTTTTCGACAAATCAAGTCAAATCAAGTTAGGTACTTTCGAATTTAATTTAGGGGCATACGTACAAGTCCAAAATTATGATACACACCCACCGAGATCACAAAAATACCGATCCGGGTTCATTTACAGAAAATATTGACAGTAGTCAATCAAGTTACTTTTATAACCAAAAATCATATTTTCGTCTAAAATCTTTCCGAAAAAAGACACGGATTGAACACAAATCTAAAAATACTAAATGGAGCTAGTAAAGGTCTCAAAACATAAAATAAAGGGCTAAAATTCAAACCGACCTATCGAATCGTCACAGTGTAGCCCAACAAAATCATTATTTTAAAATGAGATGTACGTTTTTTGTCCAAGTAAAAACTAAGGAAATGGAGATAATGAGAAATAGAAAGGAACCGTTTCGGTTAAGAATTATGTTCCTTTGCACCCCTACTTGAGGGGAGGTGTTAAGGGGGGTCAAGAGAGGGGACATTGATTTTGCATGTGCATGTAGGTATAATGAGTAGTAATGTCAGTCCATGCATGTGATTGAAACGAAATGACACTAGTGGAATTTTTCAATTTAATCTACTCATAACTCATCATATAATTTTACCATTTGTCAATAGCAGCTACTACTGCAGAGAGAGCGAGAGTCAGAGGCAAAGAAAACAGAGGTTTCATTGGAATCTGCAGCTTTACATCGTACATAGGCAAGACCGAATTGCAGATAAAACGATAGCATGCCCATATATATGCTATGCTTAATTATAACTCTATTCTGTGAATTGCTTTATGCATGTTTGTTTTTCTTCAATCTCCTTAGCGTCTGTATTTCTTTTCTTCCTTCCTTTTTCATATCTCGTTTACTTTCCTACATTGGAAAAGAAAGCTGCTCGAAAAAGGTCAGGTCTCAAAAACAATTAACAAAACCAGCAAGTGATGAAGTTCTTGAGAACGAAGGAGTTCAATTCCTTGAAAATTGTACTGTGTAAATAAAACAATTTTTTTAAATATATAATTGAATCCCTTTGACTTACTTTAGGTCACAAGTTTGTAACTTTTGAATTCTCATAGTATTAAAATTTTGACTCCACCGCTAGCTAGCTTGACCTTTAAACTTTAACAAGTACTATAGTATTATATCTAAACCGAATTAGTAATGTGATTTTTGGATATTCTTGTATACGGTTAGTGTATTGATCGAAATTTGGATCAATTTTAATGATGTCAACAGCCAAGGTCGAAGCATAGGTCGGCCAACAACTAGGGATGGATGCCCTAATTCGAACGAGGTGACATCAGAGATCCATAGTAACGGTAGTATAACTTTAAATTAGAATAAGGGAACATTCTGTTAGAATATTCCTTCCCTTGTACTTTTTTAGGGTTCCTTATAGAATGTCCCCTGTATATAGGAAAGAAAGGGGAGAAAAAAGGAATCGAAAACTCTCTATAAGAACATCTTGTAATATTGACTACTGAAAGAATATACATTTCTTATCTTTTCTATTGGTTCCCAAGTCAAACGACACCTTTTGTATACAAGATCCAAGAACATAGTGTTTATCCACGTTGCTTGTCATTCACATTGCTGACAAAGAGTTAGTTGATTCTCAACGCCTAGCATTTTCTGCGAGTTATCCTTCATTATTACATTTATTGCCATTACATGCATTTATTCCGCCTGCTCTCTCACGTATTCACCATTGAATCATTATCAACATCATTGTTCGGTATTTAATACCACATCATCTTCATTTCATCCAATGATCATCATATTTATAGATCTGACAATTATTAAGCTTAACTAGGATTAACCTTCTATTTTATTCAGTAAATCTCTCATAAAAGCATTTATCATATTTTTGGTAAAAGAATTTGACGCCGTCTATGGGGATTTTCTAGTTAAAATCTGTAGTTTTTGTTAGATAAAAAAACCAGCACATACGCGCACACAGTCATCTCTTTCAAACTGCATAAACTAACAATGACAGGAAAATGAGAAAAAGGCTGAAAGCCATAGCAGATTTTACTGCTAACCTCATGAACACCATCAATGACGATAACGACGAAGGAGAGCTGAACATCACACCCAACGTCACGACCGGACAAGGTGGTTCACCCCCTCCTCGCGGAAGTGTAACTGTTGTTCGAGAAAGAGGCGCATCCACGTCCGCAGCTGAGGAAGCGCCACCAGCGATGAAAAGGTTACTAGATACATGGTTGACAAGTACACTGAATGACTTCCTCGATAAGCCAATTCAAGGAGTGGCTCAGAACGCCGCACTAGCATAAGCAAATACCGCCGACGAGCAAACCGCTCCTCACCCACCAGGTAACACTAACACTACAGTTGATGCAGGTAACGACGCACTCGCAGCCATACTGAGGAAGATGGAGGAAATGGAAAATGAAAGGTACTATGAGATCAGATGAAGGAGCACCAATAGAGGGTCGACAAGATACCCGGTGCCCCAAAACTTCTGCCCAAATGGGAAGTTGGTCGGTTCGTAGAGCAACCATACAACGAAGAAGCGGCCCGACATCCCGTCCCCAAAACCTTCAAAATGCCACCATATTTGAAAATATATGACGACACGACAGATCTTGAAGACCACATAATCCACTACGTCACGGCGGTGAAAGGCAACAACCTATCAAAAGAATAAGTACCATCTGTGCTATTAAAGAAATTCGGCGAAACCCTAACAGGGGGAGCCCTAACATGGTACTCACAGCTGCCAGCACAGTCCATAACAACGTTCGAAGAAATGGATGATAAGTTTGTAACCGCCCACGCAAGAGCCAAAAAGGCTGAGGCCAGGGTGAGCGACATATTCACCGTTAGACAGTCACCTGGCGAGGGACTCAGGGACTTCCTCACCTGAATCAATAGGGTCAGGATGAGCTTACCAAATGTATCTGAAGGTATGGCCGTAGAAGCCTTCCAAAACGGGCTGAACAGAACTGGGTCGAGGGCAACCAGAAAATTGTTGAGCAGGCTCATGAAGTACCCTCCCACTACCTGGGAAGAAATCCACAACGCCTACTGCGCCGTGGTCTGAGAAGATGAGGACGACCTCAATGGCCCAAGTCAGCGGCTAACGTCAGTCCATACAGAGTCAAGACAGGATCGCCGTAATAACACATGAAGGGATCACCCAGTTCCGCGTCCCAACCGTGATAGGCACCAACCATATGTCATAACGGCAATTCCACCATCTCCTCTCCATATGGAAGGGTCGTCCAGGCCAAACACAAGGACTCAACGGAACAACAAAGGTATGCCCCCACTTTTATCTACTCACAATTTTTGTGTCTCCCCTTCAGAAATAGTGTGCGCACTGGAAAAGCTCGGTCCAAAAGTGAAACAACCGCAGAAGATGAAGTCTGATCCAAGCACCAGAAGGTCGAATGCCCTCTGTGAATCCCACCAAGAATGAGGCCACAAGACAGAGGACATCATAGCTTTTCGACATGAAGTGGTGAACATGCTCAACCAGGGACACCTAAAAGAATTGATGAGCGACCGCGGAAGAGCCAATTTCAGCAAGGGACGAGAATAAAACCAAGGGCCCCCAAAGCCGCCCTCCCCCACCCGCACAATCCAAATGATCATCGGTAGAGGCGACGAGGCCACAATTAATCATGTGAATTCACCACCACGCACAAGCTAAAGCGATCAATCACACACGAACGATATGACGACCTCAAAGACAGTATCATCTTTAATAAATCGGACACCCACAGTTTGACTTTCCTTCACCTTGATGCTCTTATTATTACATTAAGAATTTTGGACATTGACGTAAGGAGAATAATGGTGGACAATGGAAGCAGCGCGTGTATTATCCACCCCCGAGTTCTCGCCCAAATGAGACTCGAGGATAAGATAGTACCACGCTACATAACACTGACAAGGTTTAACAATGCAGTTGAACGAACCTTAGGAGAAACAACGCTACCCGTCTTGGTCGGAGGACTCACATTGGAAACAACGTTCCATATCATGAACCAAGACACAACTTACAACGCCATCATAGGACGGCTTTGGATACATGGCATGAAGGCCATTCCATCCAGCCTTTTCAAAGTAATCAAGTTCCCGATCATCTCGGGAATATTTAGCATCAAAGGAGAGCATCGCACATCACAAGAGTGTTACCGCATCACCCAAGATTTTACATACACTCAACAACTTAAAGGAACAAGCTCGGAAGCATAGCAATTACCAAAGTCGGGAACAACACCCGACAATCAGAACGACGTCATCAAGGACCCGGACATCGTGGAGGGCGCAGGTTTAATGGTCGAAGACCTTGACCCCGTCCAATTAGACAAAAACGACGCCAGTAAAAAGGCGTACATCAGCGACAAACTCTCCGAACCAGGTAAATTTCATAAATTTCTAACTAACAACGCAGACCTATTCGCTTTCTCCCATGCAGACATGTCAGGTATCTCAAAGGACATCGCCACAGACAAACTAAACCTGGACCCGCTCTATCCGCCAGTACGGCAAATGAGAAGGAAATTCAATGACACAATCAATGAAGCAGTCCGTGAGGAAGTAGAGAAACTACTAGCCAATGGTTCCATCAGAGAATCCAAGTACCCTCAGTGATTCGCCAACGTAGTCATGGTAAAGAAGATAAATAGGAAGTGGCGCATGTGCGTTGACTTCACAGACCTAAACAAAGCATTCCCAAAGGACTCTTTCCCGCTGCCGCACCTCGACCAACTCATCGATGCAATGGCAAGACATGAGCTTCTAAGCTTCTTGGACGCATACTCAGGATATAATCAGATCCTCATAGATGAGGAGGACCAGGAAAAAATGACTTTCATAACTCACAAAGGGACTTATTGTTACCGAGTCATGCCGTTCGGATTGAAGAACGCAGGACCAACTTACCAAAGGTTGGTCACCAAGATGTTCAAGGAACAACTCAGCAAAACAATTGAAGTGTACATAGACGATATGCTAGTCAAATCCGAAAAGAAAGAAGATCATATCGACCATATGAAAGAAGCCTTTCGTATACTGAGACAGTACGACATGAAACCGAATCCTGAGAAGCGCGCCTTCGTCGTAACCTCAGGCAAGTTCCTCGGCTTCTTGGTATCACAAAGGGTCATCGAAGTAAACCCCGACCTGATCAAAGCTATCGAAGGAATACCCGAACTATTGACCAGCAAGAAACAGGTGCAAAAGTTGATCGGCTGCATAGCCGCACTGTCAAGATTCATCTCACTATCTTCCGACTGATTCCACAAATTCTTCAACGTCCTCAAAAAGGACAACGGACTCCAGTGGAACTCAGAATGTGTCAAAGCCTTGAGAGAACTGAAGGCAAATCTATCCTCGCCTCCACTGCTCGCCAAGGTCGAGACCGACGAATGCCTCTTAGTATATTTGGTTGTGTCAGAAGTAGCGGTAAGTGCAGTACTCGTCCGTGAAAACAAAAGTACGCAATCACCAATCTATTATATTAGTAAAACCTTGGTCGATGCCGAAACGAGGTATCCTCACCTCGAGAAGCAGAGCCTGGCGCTGGTCATGGCTTCACGAAAGCTCAGACCTTACTTTCAATGCCACCCTATATTGGTCGTCACGATCTTCCCCCTAAGAAGTATATTAGATAAACCCGAATATCGGGAAGATTGGCCGAATGGGCCATCGAACTAAGCGAGCACGATTTCACGTATCAGCCGCGAACGACGATAAAGTTACAAGTTCTAGACAACTTTGTCACCAACTTCAGCGCCAAGATAATGCCTGAAGTCGAGCAGGAAGCCTCTCGCACCGTCCCCCTCTAACTGACCTATGGGTCTTACACACCGACAACGCTTCTAACGCGTCAGGATCGGGACTGGGATTCGTACTCGAGGTCCCAACGGGCGAAGTAATCTGCCAATCCATACAATGTCCAGATATGACTAACAATGAGTCTGAGTATGAGGCCGTTATTACAGGACAAAACTAGCCCTCAAATATGGAGCCCGACGAGTCATCCTTCGGTGCGATTTACAACTTGTCGTCAACCAAGTGACAGGGACTTATCAGATCAAAGAGCAAAGGCTACAAAAATATCAAACAGAAATCCACAAACTACTGCCAGAATTCGACGAATGTCGGCTCGATCAAATACCTCGAGCTCAAAACACCGAGGCAGACGGCCTCGCCAAGTTAGCAGCAGCAACAAAAAGCATAAATGGATAGGAGAACGTCGTCACATTACTCCACTCGTCATTAGATCGACTTGAGGTACACTCTGTGAACTTAACCTGGGACTGGCGCAACCATATTATGACTTACTTGCAGGAGGGAACACTCCTGACGCATAAGAAAAAAGCAAGGAAGCTCTGAATGCAAGCAGTCAGGTACAACATCATCGACAATGACCTGTACAAAAGGACGTTCAGCTCTCCTTTGGCAAAATGCTTGGGACCAAACTAAACCAGGAGAGTACTCGAAGAAGTAGATGAAGGCCATTGCGGCGCCCACACTGGTAATCGAGCACTAGTCAGATGCCTCATATGAGCCGGCTATTATTGGCCCACCATGAAAAAAAAAGCCGAAGATTTTGTTAAATAATGCGAACAATGTCAGAAGTACGCACCCATGATACACCAAGCAGAAGAACATATCTATTCATTCATGTCACCCTAGCCATTCATCAAATGGGGAATAGACATCGTAGGACCGCTCCCAGCCGGGCAAGGTAATGTACGTTTCCTTTTAGTTTTGACTGACTACTTCTCTAAATGGATGGAAGCAGGTGCCTTCGCACAAATACGCGAACATGAAGTCATCACATTCATATGGAGAAATATAATATGTCCCTTCGGCATCCCAAAGGAAATCAGCTGTGATAACGGACCACAGTTCACCGGGAAAAATACCGTAGAATTCTTCGAGCAGTGGCACATCAAGCGCATACTCTCCATGCCATATAATCACGCCGGGAATGGCCAGGCCAAATCCTCCAATAAAACTATATTGAAGATCATGAAAAATAAACTCGTAGACGCCAAGGGACTGTGGCCAGAACTGCTACAGAAGTGTTATGGGCATACTGCACTACGCCAAAGACAAGCACCGGAGAAACTCCATACTCTTTGGTCTACGGCACAGACGCAGTCATACCAGTCGAGGTCGAAGAACCAAGCCTGAGATACTCCAATGAAAGCAGACCAAACAATAACAAGAGCAGAAAACAAGATATCAACGAGATAGAGGACGTCGAGATATGGTATACATAAGGATGGTCGCCCAAAAACAAAGAGTAGAATGATACTACAGCAAAAAGGCAAAAGTTCGACCACTCAAAGTCAGGGACTACGTACTCAAGGCTAAGACGCAGGCAAGCAAAAACCCAAGAGAGGTTAAGCTAGACTGGGACAGACCGTACAAGATCACCGCAGCAGTTAACAAAGGATCATTCCAGTTAGAAACAATGGAAGGGAAACTGAACAACTGGAACATATCTCATCTCAAGTACTTCAACTTCTGAAAACAGACGCCCACTACTTGTTTTCCATCACTCGGGTTTTATCCCTAGATGGGTTTTACCGAGGATATTTTTAATGAGGTGATGAGGGGGCGTCTCCAAGTTCAAACTGGTTAGTTCATCACTCCTCCTGTCATCTACTCCAACCAGACCGATGAAGGGACTAGGTAGATGGAGAACTTCTCAAATGTATATGTTAAACAAAGTATGTGACATTCTCCAATGAAATGAATAAACAAAGCAATACACAGAATTTTGTCGCACAACTCCAAATTGCTACACTCCACATACATTCGACCTCGCTTGAATTATTTACATTCAACCTCGGTCAAATTATTTACATTCGACCTCGCTCGAATTATTTACATTGGACCTCGCTCAAATTATTTAATTTCAACCTCGCTCGAATCATTTACATTCTTATCATTTACATTCTACCTCGCTCGAATCATTTACATTCGACCTCGCTCGAATCATTTACATTCGACCTCGCTCGAATCATTTACATTCGACCTCGCTCGAATTATTTACATTCGACCTCGCTCGAATCATTTACATTCGACCTCGCTCGAATCATTTACATTCGACCTCGCTCGAATCATTTACATTCGACCTCGCTCGAATCATTTACATTCGGCCTCACTCGAATCATGTACATTCGACCTCGCTCGAATTATGTACATTCGACCTCGCTCGAATTATGTACATTCGACCTTGCTCGAATCATTTACATTCGACCCCGCTCAAATTCTTTACATTCGACCTCGCTCGAATTGTTTACATTCTACCTCGCTCGAATCACTTACATTAGACCTCACTTGAGTAATTTGCGTTCGACACCGCTCTAAGTATTTGCACTCGACGACCGGCCAAAGATTGGCCCCAAGCCAGCCGATGATCGGCCTACTAATAATAACATCGCAAGGAAATAAGATAAGTGATAAGCAAGGAAAAGAATACAACAAAAGGTAACCATTCCAATACAAACTAATTAGGTCACAAAACTTGTTTCCTTTACAACGGGCCCGAGTACACCCTCGTAAAAAACAAAAACAAAAAGAAAACATCAAAAATCAAGAACAAGGCACTAAGCTGCATCATTCCCTTCAGCATATTCATCATCGTACCAGGGATCAGAAGCAAGACCATCCACTGCAACAACATCATCACCGTCGTCCCCACTAGGCTAATTGGGAGCATAGCCACAAGCTTCACGGGCTGCCCGCGCTTTAGCATGAACATCGGTGAGTTCCTCCTCGGAGACCTTCCCGGCGGCCCTCAACGACCTGAATACGTCCGGTTGAGCCTCAACATGAACCCACATCTCAAACGACTCCTGCGACACACTCGCATTAGCGGAAGCTTGAGGAGCAAACGGACGCACCAGATGTTCCTTCTGTGCCTTCAGAACCACTGTCTTCTCATTAAACCTTGCCAGTTCCACCTCCAAACCTCCAACCTGATCCTCCAATCTCGCCATTGTGAGTGTTGAAGTCTCCGTTTCATTAGCCCGCTCAGACCTACAGACGCGCAGGGTCCTCGCCAAGGACACCGCCTCCGCTATCAAGGTCGTCCTTACTTGCTCTGCCAGCTTCAACTCCTCAACCTTGGCATCTAACTCATCCCTCAAAGCGGTAGCCCTCGCCTCACTCTGATTAAGCTTAACTTTCAAGGATTCCACTAGCGCCTGGAGGTCCGAATTCTCAGCCATCACCCCATTCCCCAGTTCGAGCTCGTCCTCCTTGGACTTCAACGCGTCTTCTAACTCGCTACACCGGTTAATGGCTTTCAGTAACTCCTCATCCTTCTCTTTCAGCTCCTCGTCCTTCCCCCTTATCTCATCACGGAGTTCTTGGAACTGCCCGTCTTGGCCGACGCTCCTGACCACCTTCTGATACTTGGAACGGTATTCTTTGTACTTGGACTCCATCCTCTTATACTGAGCCACCCTCTCCTCGTCCCGCCGGTTACGCTCAATATCGAGGATATGAGTCTAACAAAAAGGAAAAAATAATATAAGTCAGTCAAAATAAAGTAATACTAGTGAAGCATATGAAAGTATAGGAAAGATACTCACCCGCAGAGCCATCCCAGATATGCCAAGAGAAAGGTCTGCGTCCTTCAGTGTTTGCAGAGTCTTGTTCTCGGCCTCGCCACACAAAAGGGCGAACAACGGTGCCACACGCTCAGTATCAACTAGAAGATTGAAGTCCACTGGTATGACTATGTGACGGTTATGACCCTCCGTCCTTATCTACAAGCGAGTCTTCCTTTCGGTAAAGGATCTAACCTCGTCGGGTTCGATGTCGGAACCCGAATCGACATCCCCCATGCCAGAATCATCACTCCGTCTCGTCCTCGATGAAGAACGACCACCTGCAATCTGTGCAACCTCCATGCCGCTACCGACCTCCTCGTCCCTGGAAGGCCTCTCTCCCATGGCGTACTCGGGCATCTTGCCCGTCTCCTCAGCAGGAAATATCTCTAACCTCATCCCGAGAGTCGAAGTCCTCTCCGACCCTTCAACAGCTATGGCTTTTCCCGTCTCTACCCTTCGCCTCTTCCTCGGCGACGGCGTCTCATCGTGAGAAGGTTCGTCAGTAAGAAGGAGGACTTAGTGAGGTGGGATACCGCCTGGAACAGCCACGTCGGAAGGGATGGACCCTTCTGCCCGTTGAATCCCAGCTCCGCCTCTCATGGATTCAACCAAAATGAACTCCCTCGCAACCGAGGCCGCCTTTTGACGGAAGGCGAGAGCTGGCATTTTTGCTTTCTTGGAAACCCACCGACCTAATACAAATAATAAATTGTCAGAAAACGCTAAGGGATTCGACCAAACGAGATAACCAAGATACTTACGAGGGGGATCTTTAGCCCATAGCGCTTGTATAAAAAAGACCAGTAGTAAATCCCCACGACATGAGGCAACACGCGAGCCAACTAATCCTCCATGTCTAGAACAAGGGAGGGAGAACGCTTTACAGCTGTGAACGAGAAAGCGATAAAGAAATCAAAAAGAACAGAAAACGACAAAGGACGAACAACGGAAAGCACGAAGAAATATTTACAGTGGTAATTCCATTTTTCGGGAAACCCGATCGGGTCCGCCACCAACTGATCAATTCTGATGAAGAAGTATTTGTGCTAGAATAACCGACTCGCCTTATCATCCATCCCGGCCACTAATCCTTTCGTCCCACGATTCTGCAAGTATATCACGGTACCCTTGAAGAAGGTGGGTGAAAATAAGTGTAGCAGATGGCGAAGATCGACCCCGCAGCTAGCCAGCTCCGCATACTTGGTCAACATTAAGAATATGTTATAATAATAAGGAAAGAGATGTGATGGACAAACGTTGTAAAAATGGCTAAACTCTTCTACCAACTTAGAAAGTGGCAAGGTGTACCGATTGTGTATGGATAGACGTAAAAGGCACAGAGCCCACGGTGGTGAACCTGTGTCACCCCGCGGATGGATGACCTCAATATCAGAAGGGATGCAATACTTAGTTCGCATCTCCGCCAATTCAGCCTCCCCTGTTTTGGAAAGCTCAGGTTCAGGGGCAGGCCCAGGCCCCTTGGGAAAGTCGTTTCTAAAGGCAGGGTTTTTAGGCACCACCTCTTCAACGGTAGGGAAGCTCTCATCTCCCTCAACCGCAATCCCTTTGTTAGTAGAAAGGATAGCCACCGACAAGGGAGCGACATCAGAGATACGGTCATGACTGTAAGGAGAAGCCGACATAATGACTATAATGGATCGAACAATGGAAGGGAAGGAAATAAGGATCAATAAAGGGGCTAAAGAAATTAAGAAAAAGAGGTTGCAGAAGAAAGGGAAGAGAAACACAAGTGATGGAAAGTATCAAAGGAGAGAGAGACGGTGAAAATTTCAAAATGACAAACCCTTCGTCTATTTATAGGGTTGGGTGGCCTCAGAATCGAGGCCAAAAGCTACCTGCAAACACGAGAATCGAAGCACCAACAGTGCAGGCATTGCATGGGGAAAAAGCATAATGATGACGCGTGTAACTATAACATCATCTGACGTCACTTGCGTTAGTCGCAACCTTGATGGGCGTCAATTACCTGGTTACGACCAAATTTCTTTCATAACGGCTGCGAGTAATCCGCTCACCAAGGACGAGGGGTCCACGACCTTGATAAGCGGAGGGACTAACTGTATTGGTCGAAATTTGGATCGATCTTAATGATGTCAACGGCCGAGGTCGAAGCATAAGTCGGCCAACAGCTAGGGATGGATGCCCTAATTCGAACGAGGTCAACATTAGAGATCCATAGTAACGGTAGTATAGCTTTAAATTAGAATAAGGGAATACTCTATTAGAATATTCATTCCCTTGTACTTTTTTAGGGTTCCTTATAGAATGTCCCCTATATATAGGAAAGAAAAGGGAGAAAAAAAGGCATCGGAAACTCTCTGTAAGAACATCTTGAAATATTCACTACTGAAAGAATATACATTTCTTGTCTTTTCTATTGGTTTCCAAGTCAAAAGATACCTTTTGTATACAAGATCCAAGAACATAGTGTTTATCCACGTTGCTTGTCATTCACATTGCTGACAAAGTGATAGTTGATTCTCAACGCCTAGAATTTTCGGTGAGTTATCCTTCATTATTACATGCATTTATTCCTCCTTCTCTCTCACGTATTCACCATTGAATTATTATCAACATCATTGTTCGATATTTAATACCATGGCATCTTCATTTCATACAATCATCATCTTATTTATAGATATGATAATTATTAAGCTTAACTAGGATTAACCTTCTATTTTATTCAGTAAATCTCTCATAAAAGCATTTATCATATTTTTGGTAAAACTGTCAGAACTGGCTTGTCCTTATTATGGCTAATCCAGGTTGGATCGCGATAGGTCACGGTTCAGCCTCGTGTTATATCGAGCCTCAATACGAAGTTAGATTGCTAAACCTTTAATTTAGGGACCGACGAAGAGCAGCCAAGATCGAGACCGAGCGGAACGGAGATCGAATGGGATCGAAGGTGTTTACCTAGTTAAGTAACGGTAAACCGAAACTTGGGCGAGGATCACGGTGGGAATCTCGGCACGTATCAAGACAAGGCCAGTTAGTTAGCCAATCATGGAATTTCTTATTGTATTTAGAATTTTATCATAATTAGAACTCCTTTACATATAAAGGGGGGTTTAATCGTTTGTAAAGGCATCATATTAACACAATTCAAAGCAACATACTACTTTTCTCTTAAGCTTTCAATACTCTGTGTTCTGTTCATATTTTCTAGTAGAATATCTGTTTGGTTCGAGGGCGACCTATTTCGAGGCCAAGGCTACACATATCATTTAGTTTGCTTCACTTTTCTTTACGGTCAATAATTAATATCAATTTACGTATTTTTTCATTTTGTGCCAAGTGAAATCACATATCCTTAAATCACATATAAATTCAATTGTTATCCGTTTTTAGGGTAACCAATTCTTATATTTTGTGCTTTTCTTGGCATAGTGTTTGGTAATTTGTTATTTTTAAAAAAAAAAATCATAGGAGTGACAGACTTTCTACCAAAAAGTAATTGAGAGAGAAGATGAATGCATGGTGAAAGGGAACATTAATCATATTTCCAGATATTTCTGCGATGAATGATATTTTAATTTAGTCACTTGTAATTATTCACATAATCATTTTGATCATTTCAGAAGATTCATGATTATATTGTAATAAATAATTTACTATATGATTCTATTTGACAAAAGCAACAAAGGAAAATGAAATCTATAGGCGTTTAACTGTCCAAGGAAGTCTCCGGATGGGGATTGGCCGTGGAAAATCTGGAACTTCAATCCAAGATGGAGCTACTGAAGATTCAATAGTTTTGTCCAACTCAATTCCAGGGTGGTTTGGTACTATGGATAAACCAAATTAATCCCGGAACAAAAGTTTATTACCTATTTATTCTTTATTATATATTAATTTTGGGATAAGTTATTTTATGATTAAAAAATAGTACCAAAATAATTCATACTTGTTAGAGGGTGGAATAGTAATTCCAGAATAAGTTATCCTAGGATAAAACAGTAAAATCGACAATCTTAAGATTAATACAACATATCAAATAACCAATAAGAAATAATATCAGAATAACTAATCACTTCATAACTAATTTCAATACAACTAATCTCAACAAAACTAATCATATCATAACTTGTCTTCAAACCAAACGAACCTGATAGGTGTCCATTTAGACAGTCCCATCACCTTTAACTTGGAGATTAATTTGAACTCCAAGTCTCTTGTTTTTTTCTCATAATGTTATTATATATATATTTCCTCTGTCCTATTTCATGTGACACATTTTTTAGTCATTCTAAAAAAAAGTATTTCTCTTATCTGAAAACTATTTATAACAATTAGCATTCCTATTTTATCCTAATAATATGACTTGTTTGGACTCGACTGATATAAAAATTCATTCTTTTACTAGGAAAGAAGAATGAAGACATGTGGAACTCGAGTCCATGGATTTTTTGACCCATTATAAATGTTTTTTAGTTTTTATGTCAAATCTCCCAAAGACATCTTTATTTGTACATGTCATAGATTAGAAAATAAAATATAAGAGATATTTGCATGCTATTTTTTTCCTATTTAAATTTAATTGTAAATATTATGCTAAACTATTTTCCTCGTGAAAATCCTTACTAGGACTCATTTAATTATTGGTAGTAAGGTCAATTCCGATATTCTGCATATGTACAAAAGGAGACAATGACTCTTCTACTTTCTGGGGGTGGTGGCTGGGGGTGCGGGTTGTGAATATTAAATTTCACTTTTGTTTTTTTCTTGAGTGAAGTCATGAAAAAGATATTATTAATCAACACATTGTGAAAGCTCTTTACTTCAAAACTTTTTTCCAAGACTCAACATAAAGCGAAACCAATTACAAGTAATATATATATATATATATATATATATATATATATATATATATATATATATATATATATATGGTTGAGGAGTTGCATCGCCTTATTCACACGTAGAACTCATTCATCATGAGATTCTGGCAATGATCTTGACGTAGTCACTGTGGTTGCAATATTTATGTATGTGAGAATCTTCAATTATTCCATTTCCAGCTTTGTCATCCACCACACTTTGGACTGTTGTACTTCATACATGAACACAAGTGTGGGGAACCGCAAAATGATGCCATATTTAACTTTTGTCACTTCCTCTGATTTGGATTTTCTTGTTTGTTTTGTATTACACTGACTTAGCTTTTGTATTTTTCCCCAACTTAAGCTGCCTCAAAAGAATGGGCGTTGGGCAACTGATGTTCGGTTAAAAATGCATATATTTAATTATTATCGCATTAAAAAATAGCTTTTTAATTTTTTTTTTGAGCATTAATTATATTATGTAACGACCTGACTGGTCGTTCTGAGCATTTGCACTTCGCTCGGTAATTTGCGGATATAGGTAGCTCCGTATGATGTATTATAACTTATGTGAATCGTCGATTTTGGTTTTCAGGTTAGTCGAAATCGATTTGGAAGAATGAATTTCATTGTTGAAGCTTTAAGTTGGAAGGGTTGGCCAAGTTTCACTTCTTGTGAATTGGACCCCGGAACGGAGTTTTGATGGTTCTGATAGGTCCGAATGATGATTTTGGACTCGAGCGTATGCCGAGTTTGCTTTTTGGATGTTTTTTGAAGGTTTCGGCACAAATTTGCGAAAATTGGAAGTTTGAAAGTTTGAAAAGTTCATAAGTTTGACCGGAAGTTGACTTTTGATATCGGATTCGGATTATGATTCCGGGAATTGGAATAGTTTCATTTTGTCATTGGAGACTTGTGTGCAAAATTCGGGTTCATTCCGAATTGATTTGGTATGTTTCGGTGCGAGTTTTGGAAGTTGAAAGTTGAAAGTTCTTTAAGTTCGATTTGAGGCATGATTCTTCATTTCGATGTTGTTGTGCGTGATTTGAGGCCTTGAGTAGGCCCGCATTATGTTATCGAACTTATTGGCATGCTTGGACGTGGTACCGAGGGGCTCGGGCGTGTTTCAGATTATTTTCAGACCATTTTCCTTCATTTTTGCATTGTTGGTGTGTTCAGGTTTCTGATGCCTCAATTTGTCTTCGCGTAGCTTGGAACTGGGTACTATCCGTGTTCGCACAAGTCAGACCGCGCTTGCATAGGGATGGGCTGAGGAGCCCGGACTAGAGAATTTCTTTAAAGTGTTCGCTTAATATTGGATGCGTTCACGATGGTGTGAGGCAATGTTGTTCGCGTTCGCATGAGTTTTAATGCGATCACATAGTGATTTTGTTGGAGGCAGTGTTACCTGTTCTTTGCGATCGCCTAGCTTTGTCTGCGATCGCATATGGTATTCCTGAGCACTGTTTTTTCGTCTTCACGATCACGATTGTATTTCCGCGATCGTGATTCATTGATTGGTCCAACGATTATAAAGTACTCTATTTCGGGAATTTCGACCATTTTCACATTTTTTGAGCTATGGAGCTCGGATTGAGGCGATTCCTGAAGCAATTTTTACCATGTGAATTGGGGTAAGTGTTCTCTACTCATATTTGATTTTATATCACGAATCTATCTTCATTTTCGGCATTTGATTGAGGGCCCCATAAGAGAAATTGGGGGTTTTGGCCTAAAAATTCATAATGTGAATTTTCGAGTTTTGAACACCGATTTGGAGTCGGATTTGAGTGAAACTAGTATGGTTGGACTCGTAATTGATTGGGTTGTCGGATTTTGTAAGCTCTGTCAGGATCCGAGGCGTGGGTCCGGGTTGGACTTTTGGCCGGTTTTGGGGTTTGATTAAGGATTCGACCTTTATCATTCAGAATTGTTTCCTTGGGATTTATTTGATTTATTTGAGTTGATTTTGGATAATTTCGAGCCTTTCGGAGGCCGATACACGGGGGATGACATTCTTGGAGCATCGCTTGGCTTGCTCGGTATTGGATTTGACTTGTTCGAGATAAGTAACACTTCTAAACTTGGTGTTGAGGGTATGAAACCGCGAACGTGTTATGTGATTGGTGTTGAGGTAACGGGCGTGTGGGCGTGCACCGTGTAAATTATAATTCTGTTATTTTTGTGGTACTGTGTAGTTACCTGGTCTTACGTGTAACCATGAAATTTCTAAGTACCTGAGCTCTTGAGCTGTGATCCATGTTAGAAACCATGTCTAGGCTACATGATTATTCTGTTGAGACCCACCAAGGTCATTTCTACTGTTGAGTTATCTGCTTTCATTGCATTACATACTCAGTCATACGCATTCATATGCATATCATATCTCAGTCTCTGTTACCATTTATCGATACATCACATCATTATTTTTGGGTTGATTTTTCATGTCATTAAGGGCCGAGAGACTGGAGAGATTGATGACTGAGTGAGGCCGATGGCCTGATTATGAGGATATTGATACTATAGCACGTGAGTTGTCCGTACAGCATGTGAGTTATCCGTGCGGATCATGATATTGATACTATAGCACATGAGTTATCCGTGCAATACGTGAGTTGTCTGTGCGGATTCTGATATTGATACTATAGCACGTGAGTTGTCTGTGTCGATTATAGCGCTTGGGATAAAGGAGCAACCCCGGAGTTTGTACACCTCCAGCGAGTGCAGGTACTTACTGAGTGTGAGCGCCGAGTGATTGGAGGACTAAGTGAATTGATACTCTGAGAGTATGCATATGGTCTTTATCATTTATTTGCATCGCATTTGGCATGCACACTTGACATACAAGCATAGATATGCATTTTTCCTCATGCTGTATAGTATCACGTCATTCATGACTTCTCACACATTTTGACATATGGGCATAGAGAGGTATTTTACACTTGCTATCAGAAAAGAAAATGAAACATCATATTTATTGTTGAAAGCATTTTGGGAAAAACTCACAATTTTTAAACTTACTCGTATTTTTGACGATTTCAGTAAAGGAGTTGGATTTTCCCTGATATACTTGAAAAGCGAAACTATTTTCGGAAAAACTGTGAAAAGATGAGCATTTTATCTCTGAGTTACTCCTTTTATTACTTGCTTTACGTTGTTATGAACTGTTGTTGGCTATTGGTGTTGGACCTAACTTTTGTTCTAGCTTGTCACTACTTTCAACCTAAGTTTAGGTTTGTTACTTACTGAGTAAATGGGGTCCGTTGTACTCATACTATATTTCTGCACCTTGCGCGCAGATGTTGGCTGCTGATGTTGTTGTGATCGATGAGAGCTGGATTTGAAGATGTACCTACATTATATTGGTAGTTGCCTCTTGTTCATGGTAGCCTTAGATTATTAAAAATCAGTTTATGTACATTTCGAACAAATGATGTATTATTTCATACCAGCTTTATAAATTCCAATGTTAGAAGCTCATGATTTGTACTACCAGTCCTTGGAAAAATTCTTGTATTAAATAGTTGTAGTATCATCTCTTCTCTTAAGAAGTCTTATTAAATTGGATAGTTGTTAATTGGCTTACCTAGCGGGTTAGGTTAGGTGTCATCACGATTAGTGAATTTTAGGTACTGACATATTACTTTATGTTAAATATTATATTTTAATTGTGTAGGACTAAAGCAGTGTGAAGAAAAAAATATGAAGCAAAATTAAATAAAATATGAAAGAAAAAAAAAGGGAAAGAGAAGAGAACCCAAAGTGAGAGCTTAACGAGGGAGTGGTGATTACGTGATTTCTTTCATGGTTAATGATGATATAAACAAAGAGATAAAACAAAAGGAAAGGAAATGAGAAAGTGGCATCACGTGAACATCAGCAGAAGTGAAATTCGGTCCAAGCAGGTGCGTCGCAAACACAAGAATTAGGCGGAAACTTACTGCCTCCAGCGCCAAGGCCAGTGCCCAGTGCTGGTCTAGACGCTGCGGTTGTGAATTTTTCTATTTTGTCGGGATAAGATTATTTCGGGTTTACATGGTCCCAACTCGTATAAAAAGGGTTCTAAACTTAATTTGGAGGAGATCTAATATACTTTGAAGGAGAATTCACGTGGAGGAACACACACCACGCTTGGAGGAGGTTTCTAATTAGTTTTTCTTCTCTTCTTTTAATCTCATAGTTTATTAGTTCTAGAGTTTTGGGTGTTGCTTGAACGTTGTAGTTTGAAACTTGAATTGTTTTATTATTTTATCATAGTGATTTATTTATTCAATCTTGCGCTTAATTATTTAATTGATTGATCACAAATTGAATCTATCGACGAATCTAGGATTGAATCGAGAGAGGGAATTTTAGATTGCAAATAAGATTGAATAGAGCAAGATCTTGAACTCGAGCATCGGGAATGGATTTGCGGTTAGGATAGGGATACACCTAATCGCCTTGCTTGGTTACTATACAGGAACTATTAATGTGTTCTTGTTAATCCTAATTCCATAGGAATATAGGCGTTAGGTTAGCTTGAATAGGCGAGTAGTACCTAGGGAGAAGGTTACGAGCAATATTAAAACTGTAAACCGATAAACTAGATAAATTGATTAGACGATTTAAGTAAAAGACTCAACGGGGTTGTTAGCTAGCCCATGGCTCTAGAATATTGTCTCTCATTGAATTCGTCTTTAATATTCACCAACTTGTTCCTTCAACCTCTTAGTTTGTTACTCTAAATTAGTTTGAGTTAATTATTTATACTTTAGGATTCGCTTGAATAGATTAATTGTTGGGTTTAATTTAGTTGATAGTTAATCACAAGTCCCTGTGGGTACGATATCTAGACTTACAATCCTATATTACTTGTCGACCATATATACTTACGTGTATGTTTGGGAGCAACAACAACTCCTACAAGTTTTGTTTTTACTTTAAATTTGGAAATAACTCCTACTAGTTTATTAGTGAAGAGAAGAAAATCACATTACATAAATTAGTTTCTTTTATCCGATAACGCTGAGATTCATTTAATTCAAGTATAAGTAAATGTCGACTCTCTAACCTAAATATCATTGCAGAGAAAGGTGTAACATAATTAGTTAAAAGAAGGGCAATACAATAATTTCCTATAGTTAGTTGGTTAGCCCCTAATGGATACATTAGGCTGTTAAGTGTCAGTTAATTAGAAGCTGAACTATTTATATATCTCAGGGTTTTGTAAAGATGTAAGTCATGCAATATGACACAATTTTCTCATTTCACGCATATCTCTCCTTCTCTCTCTTTCCCGGCTTCTTCCTCCCCCTTCGTCATCTAGGTAAACACCCATTATCAGTTCATGGTATCAGAGCAGTCAAGCTAAATTGTTAAGCTTGAAATTCGATTCTGCATTTTCGCGTGACCACGTCTGCGATCGCGTAAGGTTAAGTCTTCAGCTTCTGCGATCGCGTGTAACCTGTGCGATCGCGTAGCACATTTCATAGCAGGGGTCACATTTCTTCTCCGCGATCGCGTAATCAACTGTGCGATCGCGGTTCATATTCTACTTGACTTCTGCGATCGCAGGTCAAACCTGGCGATCGCGAAGAACATCTGGCTTTAGTCATTTTTCTTCATTTTGGCCACTTTTGACTTGATTTCTTCCATTTCTTCTCCAAATCATATAATACCTGAAAATTGCCAATAAACCTCAGAAAATGTCCTAATTTTCTATCAAAATTATACCAAAGTCTAAATATTGAGAGGAGATAAGTTGGTAAAATACCAACTTATCAACTGCATCTGTATCTGCATATTTTTCAAAATTTAAAGATTTGTGGGAAGAGTTTGAAGCATTAGTTCCTGCTCCTAGGGTGATTGCCCAAAATAAAGAGACTTCGTGGTTGACTTGCAAAAACTGAAACTATTTCAATTCTTGATGGGCCTAAATGATTCCTACAACCAAGCTAGAAGTTAGATTCTGCTGATGAGTGCTAATGCCAACAATCAATCAAGCATATGCAATGGTAATCAATGACAAGAGTCAAAAGTCAGTTGCAGCCATTGCTGGATTACTTGGGGCAAATCCCACTACTATTACTGGGCAATATGATGTGCAATGTACACCAAGATTGGAGGAAATTTCTAGAAGTCCAGAAAGAATTTTAATATGTCTTAAGATTTCTACAAAACAAAAGGTCGCGACAAAGAAAATTGTTGTAAAATTGTTGGTTATCCTACAGATTTCAGACCAAAAAAGAAGAATGTCAGTACTCATGGTGTATATAATGTGTTATCTGAAATAAGTATGCAAAACAACCGGCTGCCAAGAGGAAACTGGACTAAGAACAACCTACACAACTCCCAATTGATGGACAGTACAGTGGGTACTACTAACTCACAAAACATGGGGCAGGTGAACAATGCTCCAATGCTAGGAAATTGCATATTCACTAAAGAACAATATGATCACATTGTGCAACTACTAAACAAATTACTACAACAACTTCAGCAACACCTCCTTCAGCAAATGCAGCAGGTATACCATATGCCTTACTAGCCTCAGATAGTTTGTAAGATCGGATAATAAGTATAGGGGATACAAACCATATGTTAGCTGATCTAGAGTTATTAACAAAGCCTCTTTAACTCAAACAAGCCAGCTAAAGAATGTACATCTACCTAATTGTAACGACCCGGTCGGTCATTACGTAGAACCTGCATTATATTTACTGTTTTGTCTTGTCCTAGGTTGGTTATACTGTTTATGATGTGTTCGAGTCGGATGGCTCGGGTTCAGTATAGTTGTAGTGAGAATTGAGACACTTAGTCTTTAAAAATAGCTTTATAGTTGGAAAAGTCAACTGAGAGTTGACTTATTGGTAAACGATCTCGGAATACGGATTTTATGGCTCGGATAGCTTAGTTAGGTGATTTGGGACTTAGGAGTCTGTTCGGAATGTTTTTGTGATGTCCAGTGTAGAATTAGGCTTGAATTGGCGAAAGTTAGTTTTTGGTGATTTCCGGTCGGCAGCGAAAAATAGGCTATCGGGGTCAAAATAGAATTCCGGAAGTTGGAACAGGTTTATGATGTCATTTTGGATATGTTTGCAAAATTACAGGTCAATCGGATGTGTTTTGGATGGTTTCGGCATCGTTGGTGGAATTTAGAAATTTCAAAGTTCATAGGCTTGAATTTGATGTGATTTTGGTGTTTTTGCGTTGTTTTTAGTGTTCTGAGGGCTCGACTAAATTTGAATGATGTTATGGGATATGTTGGTAGGTTTGGTTGAGGTCCCGAGGGCCTCGGGTGTGTTTCGTATTACCAAACGGACATTTTCGGGTCATAGAGAATTGCTGGTTTTTCTGGTTTTTGTGCAGTAGGAAATCCTTCACTGCGATCGCGAGAGGAGAGTCGCGATCGCGTAGTTAAAATTGAGAGGGACAGGATTTTACTCTCTGCGATCGCATAAGTGTGTTCGCGATCGCAGAGGTTGGGCAGCTTAAGCAGTGCGATCGTGTGGGAGTTCATACGATCGTGTAGAGATAGAGAGGCGCGTGTGGGGGCTGGTCAGTTGTGCTACGAGGTCGCGTGGATAGGACCGCGATCGCGTTGGTTTGAGGCATAATGAATCGCGATCGCGTGGTGTTATTCGTGATCGCATAAGGTTAAATAGTGAGGCTGTGGCATTTCTGTTCGCGATCGCGACCTGATGTCCGCGAACACGATAAAGAAATACCTGGGCAGTATATATTAAACCAGTCTGCGACCCTTGCCCACTTTTCCACCATTTTTGAACGGGAATAGAGCTTTTTGAGGGTTTTTAAAGAGGGAAACGTTTGTGCATTATTGAGGTATGCCTTTTGGACTCAGTAACTCGATTATATGTGATTAAGGATCAAATTAACAGTGTTTAATTAAGGAAAATCAGTGAAAAAAGGGGAAACTAGGGCTTGAGTTTCAGAGACCTTTTAGTGGGGATTTGAGGGGTCAATCGGACTCCGATTTCAGAGTTCTTTATATGTACGGACTCGTGAGATGATGAGGATCATTTTGATATAACTTGTGTCGAATTTTGAGATGTTTGCCCGAGGGCTGGTTTTTTTTGGATAATTTCGGGAATTGTGCTTAAAGTTGATATTTTTCTATTGGGTTTCACCCCCCTAGCATATCTTGATGTGAAAAGTCTGAACTTGATAGATTTGGAGCACTCGTAAGTTGGTTCGAAAGGCAAGCGTGTTGCGGAGTAGCTTTTCGGGCTAGTTTGAGGTAAGTAATGTCTTTGAATCCTGTCCTGAGGGTATGAAACTCCGGACCTTACATCCTTTCACGGTTTTGGAGTGACGCACACACTGGATGACGAGTGTGGGGCGTGCACGAATTGGAAATTTTGAAATATCTTCCTTTTGAGGCAACTATTGAGTTGAGAAACTGCTTTTAAAGCATATGTTAGATAATATTACTATGTTCTGATATATTTGGGATGTAAGCCATGTATGGGGCCTAGTGCCTATCAATTTTAACCCCTTGGGGGCTATTTTATGATATTCTCACTATTTTGATCATGATTTTACACTCAGTCCTTCTTGTTAAATTGTTGACACTCAGATTTGTTGAAATTGTTATTTCTTGAAATGAAATACTGTTTTGGATCGAGGACCCCGTTTATTTATGGCCCGAGTGACATAATGAGAGTGTCTGACTGAGTGAGGCCGAGGGCCAATATTGTGAGGATGTTTATGATATGAGGGAGGCCAAGAGCCTGAGTGATTGATGTCATGATTTGGCTTGTTTATAGCGCTTGGGTTGTAGGAGCCCCTCCGGAGTCTGTACATACCCCCAGTGAGCGCAGGTACCTACTGATTGCGAGTGACGAGTGATTGGGAGGCATGAGTGACCGTGAGGTGCTGAGTGACTGTTACTGAGTGATGGTCAGGTACTGAGGAACTATTTATGAGTGATGATTGTGCCCGAGGGACGGTTTTATGATGATATTTTGCTGAGTCTTGACTATGCTTCACTTCATCTTTCATACTAATATTTTCGGGAGTTTTACTGAGAAGCCTTGGAAAATATACTTGTTTCAAAAGAATTTATAGAAATTGGGTTACAAACTTATGTATTAAATGTATACTTTACTCAGACTATGTGTTTTAGTATTGGTGAATTGGTGTTTTGTGCTATGTGTTTCCTATCTTCAGACTTGATTTATTTTCATTACTACTGAGTTGGCGTACTCATCATTACTCCCTGCACCTCTGTGTGCAGATCCAGGTACTGGTGCTGAGCAGTAGTCACTTGCGTTCGTTCGGCATCAGCTTTGGGATTTGAGGTAGTTGTCCAGCGTCCGCAGCTTCTCCATTTCCCTTCCTTTCATCTAGTATTTATTATTTTGTTCTAAGACAGTGTATTTTTTCATTAGCAGTGTTAGTATTATTTTTAGATGCTCGTGATCAGTTGACTCCAGTTCTGGGGGATTTGTTTAGACTGTCAGGTTATATTATGCTTGCTTAAAGACTTAGAGAAATTTTTATACTTATTATGCTGGTTATTAATGATTTGAGAAACTTTACAAAAATAATTGTGTAGTTATGTGATGGTTGGCTAGCCTAGTTCCACGATAGGTGCCATCACGACATGTTAGGATTTGGGGTCGTGACACTAATGGAGAAACAATTCAAGTCACACATATTGGAACTAGTACTTTATCAGATCAAAATACAATAATTAATGTGTTTTACATTCACCAGTTCAAATATAGTCTCCTGTCAATTTCTAAGGTAAGCAACGAGCTGAAATGTTCAGTTGCTTTCTTTCTTGATTTTTATGTGTTTCAGGAACTCTTAAGTGAGAGGATGAAAGAGATTGGTAGAGAAGAAAGTGGTCTATATATTCTCTGCAGACAAACAATACAAGAAAGTGATGCATTTAGTTTAGCCACAAAGGAGACAGGAGTAAATAAAAATATTAGTTCAAGTGATATATATTTTTGGCATAGAAGGCTTGGTCATGTGTCTATTATTGTACTCAGAAAGATACTTACAGTCAAGACACGAGTTATAT
This sequence comes from Nicotiana undulata, assembly GCA_005239495.1. Classification (NCBI taxonomy): domain Eukaryota; kingdom Viridiplantae; phylum Streptophyta; class Magnoliopsida; order Solanales; family Solanaceae; genus Nicotiana; species Nicotiana undulata. Next base: position 124,921 of record ML263616.1, read on the forward strand.
CTTCTAGAATAGACACATGTAGTATATGCCATTATTCAAAGCAAACAAGGCAATCTTTTCCTATCACTAGCATTAGAACTAATACTTGTTTTCAATTAGTTTATATGGATTTGTGGGGTACTTATGAAGTGACTACTATGGATGGCAACATATATTTCTTAACTGTGGTTGATGATTATTCTAGAATGACATGGATATTTCTACTGAAAATGAAGTCTGATGTATGTTTGGTTGTACAACAATTTTTTGCCTTTGTGAAAATAAAGTATGAGACAACGGTGAAAACAATTAGAATAGATGATGTGACATAATTTGTTAACTCAACCTGTGGTAATTTCTTCAACAGTCTAGGAGTAATTCATCAGAAGACATGTCCATATACTTCTCACCAAAATGGAGTAGCTGGGATAAAACATAGACACATCCTAAAATTAACAAGAACTTTCAGATTCCATACTGGAATACCTATCAAGTTCTGGGGTTTGTGCTTGCTGTTGTTTATCTCATTAACAGACAGCATAATTCAGTCATTAATAACAAAAGTCCCTCTAAAAAATTGTATGACAAAAAACCAGCATTACAACACCTGAAAGTTATAGGTTGTTTATGTTATGCTAAGATAATTCAACAACACGACAAACTAATGCGTAGATCAAGACGAACTGTACATATAAAATATGCTTCAGCTCAAAAAGGATACTTACTATATGATTTAATTGATAAAATGGTCTTTGTAAGTAGAGATGTTCTGTTTAGGAAGATATAGTTCCTTTCAAGAACAAGCAAGGGAACAATCAATCTACATTCGTTCATCCCAACATAGAAGACAACTTATATAATATTGTAGATTCAATCACATATCATACAAGTTCTAAAACTCACACACATACAACTCAAGAGAAAAATATCACACATGAACTGACACAACAAGATTTTCCACAAGATCTCACACAACCAGAGTTCACACAAGATCTCACACAACCAACTAAAACTCTTCATTCAGAAGCATCATAGTCAACTCCTCAACAAACATCAGTGACACAATTACTAGTAATTTAAGAATCACAAGTTATTCCTATTATTCTTCCAGATCAACCAGACATCAGAAAGTCATGTAGAGGTAAAAACACACCTACATGGATGAAGGACTTTGTTTCATTGAATGTTCATCAAGATGAACCTTATTCTCTATCTAAATTCCAGACCTATGAAAATCTTACACCAAGATATCGAGCTTATTTGATAGCTTCGTCAAATACTATTGAACCAACCTCCTACTCAGAAATTGTGAAAGATCCTAGGTGGGTTGATGCCATGAAGACTGAAATTGAAGCTTTATAAAACAACCACATTTGATACATAGTATCATTGCCTGAAGGTAAGGTTACAATAGGGTGCAAATGGATTTATAAGATAAAGTACAAAGCTTCGGGTGAAGTGGAAAGATTTAAAGCTAGGTTAGTGGCCAAAGGATTCAGTCGAAAGAAAGGTATATATCATCAAAAAACCTTCTTTACAAGTCATTAAAATGAAGACAGTAAGGACTGTATTGGCTCTAGCTGCAATAAGGCACTGACATACACGCCAAATAGATGTATATAATGCCTTTTTACAAGGGGATTTGTGTGATGACCCAAGGGTTCATTTTATAAATTTAGACTCCGTTCTAGGCTTATTATCCATAAAAAGATTAATTTTAAATACTTCAATTTGTGTGTGCAGTCCGGGCATAAAACCGGAAAGATTTTAGGTAAAAATATGAGAAATAGTGAGTTCTAGAGTTAAAAATTTGATTATAGTTTACTTTGGTCAATATTTTAAGTAAACGGACCTGGATCTGTGTTCTGACGATCCCGATAGGTCCACAGTAAAATATGAGACTTGGGCGTGTGCCCAGAAATGAATTCCGAGGTCCCAAGCCTTAGAAATCAATTTTTGAAAGAAATTATTTTGCTGAAATATTAATGAAATAAAGAAAAGAATTAATGTTTGAAACCATTGGTATCTGGCCCGTATTTTGGTTTCGGAGCGCGGTAAAGATTTGTTATAGTATTTAAATGTTAACTATGAAATTTGGTGAAAATCAGAGTTTATTTGACGTGATTTGGACATCAGGTTGAGAAATAATGAACTTTAAGTGTTCTTGTGAAAAATGATGAGTTTTGAGGTTTAATTCATAGTTTTATATGTTATTTTTATGATTTGATCGCACGAGCAAGTCTGTATGATGTTTTTAAACTTGCGTGCATGTTTGGTTTAGAGCCCCGAGGGCTCGGATGAGTTTCAGATAGGCCACGGGATGTTTTACACTTAAGAAATTTTGTTGTTTTGTTGTTGCTGGTGCACAACACCTTTGTTCTTCGTGTTCGCACCACCTCCATCACGAACGCACAGTGTAAATCACTGGAGCTATTTTTTTGTTCTATGTGAACGCACCCCTACCCTCGCGAACGCATAGTGTAATTTGGACCTGGGGGAGGGGGAAGCCAATTGTGCTATGCGAACGCACTGGGTTAATTGGGCCTGGGGGAAGGGGATCCCAAATACCCTATGCGAACGCGGGCAGGCCTATGTGAACGCATAGAAGGCCTGCCCAGCTATATTTAAACATTTTAAAACACGAACCCTTTCTCTTCATATTTTTCGAACCCCACAGCCCTAAAGACGAATTTCTTCACCAAAGTTCATCTCCAAGTTGTTGGTAATCAATTCTAAACTTTACTCTTTCAATTACCCAATATTTTTCATCACTTTTAAATCAAAAACTAAGAATTTTCATGGTAAAAATTGAGGGTTTAGGTAGAATTAGTGAATTTTGTAAAAAAATCGAATCTTTACCTTGAACTGAGGTCTGATTTCGAAACTAATTGTATATTCGGGCTCGTGGGTGAATGGGCAAACGTAATGTGGTCCGAACCCCGAGTTTGGACCAAGCGGGTTCGGGGTCGGATTTTTACTTTTTTTGAGAAAACTTAGGAAGAATTATAATTTTCAGTAAAGTTAGTTCCTTTAGCATTAATTAATGATATTAAGTTAATTATGGTTAGATTCAGGTGTATTGGAGGTGAATTCAAAAGGAAAATCTATAATTGAGCAGTGAGTGGCCTGCGAATTTGAGGTAAGTGCTTGGTGTAACCTTGACTTAAGGGAATAGAAATCCCCAACTTAATTGTTATGTGAAAATTCATGTGTGTGGTGTATAGGTGAGGTGACGAGTATCTATGCACAATCAAATGGTTTGTTTACATGATCCCTTTCCCGTTTCCAATTTAATTGCTTCATATTTTTAATTGTTCATGTTCATTGTTGTTTCTATAATTACTTGGCTTGTTATATTGTTGTAAGTCTTGTTGCAATCATTTTGGAGAGTATTAGTTGTCTTCCTTGGTTTCATTGTGGTACATAAAGACTGAGTGGGTTGACATTGGGAGAGAAATACCGTTTATTGTTTATGACTGTGGAGACAACAGTATTGTGAAAGGCTTGGCATGAATTGTGAAAGATTTGATATATATATATATATGAGACTGTGATAAGGGTGGACATGGGAAGTATATATATGATTGTGATAAGGGTGGACCGAGGAAATATATATGACTGTGATAAGGGTGGACAGGAGAAATATATATGACTGTGATAAGGGTGGACAGGAAAAATATAAATATATGATTGTGATAAAGGATGATACTTGTGTTTTACTGAATTTCAATGATATTTTACTAGTTCTGAAACTCAAGGATTTGAAGCCTACATGTTTGAAAAAAATTATTGTTTTACTCTATTATCTTTCGTATTCCGTACTTACTGCTATTTTGAAAGTCATAACCTTGGAAATTCTTTGGAAATTTATGTGAGACCTTTGTTACAACTGAGGCCTGGAATAGGCGACTGATTTATTTTATTTATTGTTGCAGTTATCCTTCTTATTTGTATAAAATTGTTTTATTGCTTTATTATATATATATATATATATATATATATATATATATATATATATATATATATATATATATATATATTGTCACAAGATACGTTATAGTGGCCCGCCTTTGCCTCATCACTACTTCGTCGAGGTTAGGCTCGACACTTACTTAGTACATGGGGTCAGTTGTACTGATACTACACTCTGCACTCTTTTGTGCAGATCCAGGTACCAACCAGCGTTCGAGATTTTAGTAGCGGCCATTCTATATTCGAAAACACGAGGTATATCTGTCGGCGTTCGCAGATCCCTGTAGTCTCCTCTTAGATCATAGAGACTATTTTATATTTCTCAAAACAGTTATGTTATTTCTTTCAGCCCGTTATTTGTAGTAGTCTTAGAAGTTCGTGAATTGTGACACCAGACCTTGGGGTAGTCATAGAGTTATTTATAAAATTAGTTTGTGGCTCAGTTTATTTAATTGCTTATTATTTTATATTTGGAGTATTCATTGGAAATCATTTAAATTGAGTTTACTTTAAATTTATTTATGTGTGCTTAAGTAAATAATTAAAGGAAATTAGCTAACCGAACTCTAACATTGGCTTGCCTATCAAGTGTGGTGTTAGGCGCCATCACGATCCCTAAGGTTTGGAATTTGGGTCGTGACAATTTGTTTTGTTGAAATTTTCATGAACCTGCCCCAAGGATTCACAAGTTAGGGGAATAACAAAGTGTGTAGACTTGTTAAATCCTTGTATGGTTTAAAACAATCCCAATTTCAGTGGAATGCTAAGCTAACAGAAGCATTACTGCGCTCTCAGTTCCAGCAAAGCCAATATGATCACTCTCTGTTCTTTAAGGAAACTACAAAAGGAATTACTATGGTATTGGTTTATTTCAATGACATGCTCATTACAGGTGATTGTCTGAGATTAATAGAGGAAACCAAAGCAAATTTACAACAAGCTTTCAAAATGAAAGACTTAGTAGAATTGAAATATTTCTTAGGTATAGAATTTGCTAGATCGAAACAAGGGATACTTATGCATCAAAGGAAATATGCCTTGAAACTTATCTCTGAAACAGGCCTTGCAGTAGCTAAGCAATTACACCACTGGATGCCAACTCGAAGCTCACAACAACAAAATATAATAAACACCTCAGAAAAACTAAGTCTACTGAATTGTTAGATGAAGAACTGATAGATCAAACTCCTTATCAAAGACTAATAGGTAAACTCCTATACTTAATAGTGACAAGACCATACATCTCATTCAGTGTACAAACACTGAGGCAATGTTTACAAAGTCCAAATAAATCCCACATGGGAGAAGCTCTAAGAATTGTGAAGTATATCAAGAACAATCATGGACAAGGGATACTACTCTCCAGCATATACAATAGCACAATTTCAGCATATTAAGATGCAGATTGGGCTGCTTATCCACACTCGAGGAGATCTATCTCAGGTTATCTAATCAATCTTGGAGACTCTTTAGTATCATGAAATAAAAAAAACCACATTTTCAAGAAGCTCGGCAAAAGCTGAGTACAGAAGCCTTGCAACTACTGTAGCAGAACTTATCTGGCTAGTGAGATTTCTAAAAAAAGTTGGAGTTGATACCAAACTACATGTGGAGATATTCAATGATAGCAAAGCTACTATGCAAATTGTAGCAAACCCTGTTTATCACGCAAGGACAAAAAAATATCGATATTTATTGACACTTCATTAGAGAAAATGTCATACAAGGTCTAGTAAAAACAATATACATCTCTACTAAAGAACATCTTGCAAATCTCTTGACTAAGGGACTCAACAAAGTTCAGCGTGAATACCTTTCTTCCAAGCTAGGTGTTCTTAATGTATTTCAGTACCTAGTATGAGGGGGACTATAGAGAAAGGTGTAACATAGTTTGTTAAAAGAAGGGCAATACAATAATTTCCTATAATTAGTTAGTTAGTCCCTAACGGCTACATTAGGTTGTTAGTGTAGGTTAATTAGAAGCTGAACTATTCCTAAATATCTTAGGCTTTTGTATAGATGTAAGTGATGCAATAAGATACAATTTTCGCATTCCACGCATATAGCTCCTTTTCTCTCTTTCTCTACTTCTTCCTCCCTCTTCTTCATCCGGGCAAACACCCATTATCAGTTCAATCATTATATAACATCTGAAGTAACGAACATAGACTAAAATACTTCATAAATGATTAAGCTTCATTGTGTTAGTCACCCTATAGCAATTACAAGCACTTTGCATGTTATTGTTATTATGCTTGTGAGAAATCAATAATTTAAAACATTTCCAAAGTAATTTTGAAAATTATTCCATCACTGAAATTCGATTAACAATATTAAAGAATGCGTGACAAAGGTTCTCCGAGACGTGTAATATGTCTGATTGAGACCCCTGCACGAAAAGTAATGGAAACGAATGGAGTGCTTCAACTTTGTTAGTTTGGGTGCCTTCCCAAATTACTAAAAGACTTGGTTCTTTACCTTACTCCTTAGGTGTAAATAAAATAAACAGTAAAAATCAAAGACGTCAATTTTTACGTGGAAAGCCACCTGGCTCAAAGGTATAAAAATCATGACCTACCACGTAGGATTTTAACTTCAACTTCACTAAACCAAATGAGCCAAATGCATCAATTACAAGACCTGTAAATCAATACCCACATTGTTCTCTTACTTCAACTATTTGAAAGACTTGCAAGTTACTCTAACTTGCAAAAACTAACAGTTACTTTAACCCACAGATTATATGTGACAACTTGATACAACTTGATTTCCTAATACACATTCACTAACTCACTCAAGAAGAGCACTAATTCTAGTAATCAACTTGAGTGTTGAAAAAGTTGTTCCACAATTGACGTGTAAAAGGATGCTCTCCTTAGTCCATAAGGAAAGTATTTAAGTTCACTAGACTCCCAGATATTTTAGGAGTCCTATGCATAGTCAGCTTCTCATTTGATAGGATTCCTACAGTTTCAAGGACTCCACAAATCTAGTGATTTTTATATATCACTTATATGCGAGCATATCTTCTTGGATAACGATCCTTATCACATCAACAACTTTTTTCCAACAATCTCAAACTCGAGTAACTTGTGAAAAAATTACTACCTTGTAAGAACCTCAAACAACTACCTTGAGTACCCGGTTCTTAGCGTACGTTCACTATGCACACTTTATTAATCATCAAAACCCCAATTTTTAATAAGTTCCCCTTTTTTTATGCTGACAAACTTTGTGCACATAAACCAGGTAATCATTCATGATCAACTCATCACAACACCAGCATCACAACCCTAATACAATTTGGACCTAATTCAGATTCAGAGCATTAACCCCCTCCCCCCAACTCTATCTTTCCTCTTTTGTCATCATCGAAGAAAATAAAGTTGTTAGACAGACAAGTATAATTAATGCAAGATTCATGGCCATCGAGGCTACAACACAAGCACAATAAATCAAGACCAATGAATTATACTGATGATAAAACTATGTGAGAAACATGTAAACAACACAAGGGAGTTTATTAATTAGTGCAAAATTAAGCCCAGGGCCTTGAACTAAAACATTTAAACAAAATAAGCTGAAATATCCTGCAATCGACTTAGAACTAGAACTGAAAAACAAAAGCACCACTAGGTTAACAGAACATATTGGAGACAAGGGGTAAAGGACTAGGATCAAGGGTTAGAAGGGATGGGGGTCAAGACTTTCACAAATGTTGCAATCGGTTGAGCATGAGCCTCTCTGTCTTTTTTGAGCTCCTCCCTGAGTTTCCTGGTTTCCTTTCGCATCTCGTCATTGTCTTCTTTAAGCTTAACATTCTCCTATAAAGCCAATTCCAACCTTTTTAGAGAGATCAACTGCCCTTCTTCTACCAAGTAAAAAGGCAGAACCAGTTGACCCTATAGCCTTAATCTCCGCATACCCACACTGCTTGAGTGTAACAACATCCATAACATCATTATGATTCCTAAACTTCAGCTCAGGCAAAAAATTGTTGAGCTTGTCAAATAGATCAGTTAGCATAAAGCCATAAGGCATGGCATGTTTAGTCTTGGAGGTTTCTGCAGCTCTTTCCATGGGCTGAATCATCAGGCTGGGAAGGTTTATAGTTCTACCTGTGTCCAACAACTCCATAATAGCCATGTCAAGAAGGGTTGCCTCATGCCTCCTCTCAAGTCTCTATAGAATGCAAGAGTTCACAAAGTGAAATAACAATTTATGAAAATGAGTCATGTCAGTCTTGTACACCTTCTGGGGAGCATCCAGCTCAAACTTTTTGGAAAAATATCCAGCCACTACAATGCATGTTTCCACATCATTGTCTACAGTAGGTCACTTCTTCTTCAAATTGTTGTCAAATCCTTGGAAGGAATATTCAGTTGCAGCCCAAGCTCTTCAGCATCAAACTCCAAATCAAATTCTCCTACATAACTTACCACATTGCCATCATATTGGAAGTTCAGATAAAACTCAACTACAGTAGGCACACATGCATGGGGGAAAGGGCTTAACAAACATATGTCGACATCCCTGTAGATCAAGATTTTCAACTAACTAGGTCGTACACATCTCATCTATTTTTACAAGTATCTTTCCATTCAACACTTTTCTATTCTTGAACTCAGTCAGCCTTTCAACCACAATCGGTATAGCCCTCTTCTTCTTCCATTTGCTGGCCTTCTAAGAGGTGGCAAATTCCCTAGTGAGTTTAACAACAGTCTTTTTCACTAGTGGTTACTTGGCTTGTAGAGAAGGATCGGGTTCATCCTCTTCATACAACTCAACTACAAGTTCAGCAATAGGAATTTGCTTTCTTGTTTTCTTGACACTCCTAGACTCCTTGATCATCTGTTCAGTAAAAGCTTTTCTTTTGCTCCTGATGAGAGGAGTCCTAGTAGAAGGAGCCTCTTCCTTTCTTGAGATGGTTGTGTAGGTTTGACATAGGCCTTCCTGCCCATTTTCCCTACCTCAGTTAGGGGCAAATCATATTATTCCCAGTCAACATCCTCATATCCAACAAAAGGAGTTAACAAAGACCTAGGTTCTTTTAGCCTTTCCTCATCTTGAACATCTTCTAAAGGGTCCATAACAGTAGTCCTAATAGCCATGGAGCCTTCAGATTCCTCACTGGCATTCTCCTCCACACTCTCAGGTTCAGTACCCTCACTTTCACTTTCTTTTTCAACTCCCTCACTATTTTTTTTCTTCTCTAGAGTCTCCCACTTGTTCACCTAGTTGTTCTTCTACCTCACTCTATTTTTACACACTCGATTTCCCCTCATTCTCACTCTTATTCTCGTTAGTATTATAAGCCTTTTCCTAAATCTGGTGCGCCTCATGACTGGCTCATTCTCCTCCCTCCCGATGAACTTCCTCATCATCCCCATCATCATTCCAACTGTAAAAAGTACCATCAGACACTCTTTATTCTTTGTTTCTTTCTCAGCTTTCCCCTAGACCACAGGTATATAACCAATGGTGTCCCCAATTTTCTCCTTAGTTACAACTTCCGTTTATACAGTAGTATCCTCTACATGTGGTTTGCTACTCATGGGTGCAATTCCAACATGGCACCTCAATTGCAAAAACTAGAACACCAAGCTTTGATGAAGGTGATTTTACCTGATCAGCCGTGGCAAATGTAGATTTCCCTAGAGCCACAACTTCCCTAAATGTTGGTTCCCCCTTAGAAACATCAAGAATCACCCCTTTGCCACTCCTAACTGATTCCCTTGAAGTATCCTTGATCTTAGTGGGTTTGGAGGTGATTTAGGGAACAAATACAGGTGCATGGGCAGTTGGTTTTGGGGATGAAAGTCCAGTAGATATAGAAATTGCAAGTGCAACAGTAGCAGGGGACGATGGTCTAAGTACAATAGCGAGTATGGGTGGAGATGAAACAGGTGCAGGTGCAGATTCACTGGTTGATTTTGCACTTTTCTTAGGCTTGGGATTCATTATTTTGGGTTTTGCTTCAGTCTTATATGAAGATTTTGCCTTCGAGTGAGTTTGGCTTGACTTTGTCATGGGGATGAGAGAACGAGAGATTCTTGCTTAGATTTTGAGGGGAATAGTGAGTTCTAAGAGATGTATAAGGAGAGAATTTCAAAGAGGGTAGTCCTGATTTGACTGGAAGAGAGAACATAACTAATTTTACATCTAACAGGACTCTAACAACGGTTACTTTTAACTATTGGAATTTTAGAAGTAATTAGACTCTATTTGCTCAAGAACTCCCCATTGATTCTTGACTTTGAGAACAACTAAGAGTGATGATAACATGATCAGAGAGTCTGAGAGTAGCGGTAATTTTAGTTATTCAATTTCAATGATTTTAAGACAAGATGGCACATACTTGAGTCCAACTCCTTAGAAACTCCTTAGTCATTTCTGCAATAAAGCTTTTGCACAGTAAGTTAGTATCATAAGACATATTCATCAGCTAGACTTTCTAGGCGAGTGTGTGTGCTTATGGAAAGCACGAGATTGAATCAAGTATTTTATACTCAACTATCTACTTCTAATGACTTATTTTCTAGCTAATCGTTGGGGTTCAACCTAGTTGGAGGTGTTCATTAATCCCAGTTCTAGTTTGTTTCTTTCAAAGTAGTCCCTACTCAGTGTGTTTGTGAAAATGTCAGCAATTTGATTTTATAGAAATTGATTGAGATGTTTCCCTTTTCAACATTACCTATGAGAAAGTGATGCTTGATATCAATTTTCTTGGTTCTTTTATGTTGACAAAGATTTTTAGTAATATTTAAGGCACTGGTATTGTCACATAAAATAGGAAAACAATCAACAACAATACAATAGTCCCTGAGTTGTTGTCTTATCCATAGTAACTGAGCAAAACAAGATGCTTCTGCCACATATTCTGCTTCAGCTGTAGATAAAGCCCCTGGGTTATGCTTCTTTGTTCCCTAAGACACCAAGCAAGAACCAAGAAAATAAGCTATTCCCGAAGTGCTTTTCTTGTCAACATGAAACCCTGCATAATTTGCATCAGCATAACCAACTAGATCGAAATTGTATCCTCTAGGATATCATGGACACAAATCATGTGTCCCTTAAGATATCTTTAAATATTCTTTTGACAACCTTTAGGTGAGACTCTTTGGTATTGGCCTGAAATATTACACATAATCCCACACTGAACACAACATCAAGACTACTTGTTGTGAGATAGAACAATGATCCAATCATTCCTCTTTACAACTTTTGTTTCATATTTTTTCCTTCTTCATCAAAATCCAGCTTTGTTGCAATGACAATGAGAGTATCAATTGACTTAGAAGAGTCCATGTTGAATTTTTTCAACAGTTCTTTGATGAATTTTTGCTGATGGATCATGGTTTCAGTAGGTGTTTGCTTTATTTGTAGCCCCAAAAGAAATTCAATTTACACATCATGCTCATTTCAAACTCATTCCCCATTATTTCAGCAAATTCCTTGCACATTGCTTCATTAATATCCCCAAAGATGATATCATCCACATATACTTTCACAATCAGAAGATTGTTTCCTTTGTTCCTCAGAAACAATTTGTTGTCCACCTTTCCTCTTACAAATTTATTGGTTAATAGGAATTTTGAAAGCGTTTCATACTAGGAATTTGGAGTGTATTTCAGTCCATACAATGACTTGTCTAATTTGAACACATAGTCAGGGCTCTTCATTTTCAAAGACAAGAGGTTGTTTAACAAACACCTCCTCTTTCAGGTAGCCATTCAAGAATGCACTCTTCTCATCCATCTGATACAGAGTGAATCCATTGTGTGTAGCAAAATCAATCAGCATTCTTATAGCTTCCATTCTGGCTACATGACCAAATGTGTCATCAAAGTCAATGTGTTCTTCTTGATTGTACCCCCGAACTACCAATCCAGCCTTGTTCCTTGTGATTTTTCCTTGCTCATCCATTTTCTTTCTGATCACCCATCTGGTACCTATGACAATTCTGTTCTTGGGTCTTTGCACCAGGTGCCAGACCTTGGTTCTCTCAAACCGGTTTAGCTCCTCTTGTATGGCTATAATGCAATCTGGGTTCTTTAAGGCTTCCTTTATGCTTTTAGGCTCAACATGTGAGAGAAATGTTGTGAGTGCACATAGGTTTCTTAGAGATAACCTGGCTTCAGCATTAGGATCAGAGATGATGTTCTCAATGGGGTGTGTGAAAGTACGGGGGAGGGGGGGTGAATTGTTGACTAATTAAAATTTAGTCGACTAACACAAGTATTAGTTGACTGACCACAGTGCATAATGAAAGTAAGCAGTAAAGAAGAGTAAATACACATAGCGATTTATATTGGTTCAGTACCGTTGTGGTACTTACATCCAGTTTTCCTTGGGTCACAAGGGTTCCCTTAAGATCTTTGAAAAATTTACAATACATATGGTTTTAACGCATTCACCACCAACAAACAGTATCAATACTTGACTTCTGAATAATTGACACAACTCTCTTTTGTGTTCTAGATCTTCCTATCTTTTCAGACACTAATAACTAAGGATTACAGTGTTTGAACTAAGAAGTAGATATACTTAGAATACAATGTGTGTAGTTTAGAAAATCTTCTTCTTGAAAGTATCAGCCTTCTTATAGGAGAGGAAAGAGCCGTTGAGTCTTCAGCGAAATCAGAGGCACAAGATGTTTGCAAAAGGGATTTGACCCAAGGGGTGCCTCTTCAAATCTTGCTCTTTGAAGAGCCCAAATTCGATTGTGACTTTCCTTGTCACAGCTTGAATTGAGGAGCCATTTACGCCTCGAGTGAGCTTAATTTTGGACACAAAATAATTGCTGGCGATCTTCTTGATTTGAGTATCCATGATTGGCAATCTGAGTTCCTTTGATTGAGGACGAATAACTTTGCATCTCTTGATTTACCATTAATGTAGCAACAACATCTTCTTTATTTCCTTATTTTCTATTTCGAATCTTGTAGCAATCGCATCTTGCTGAGCATCTCCATTATTTCCTTTTTGTTAGTCATGCAAATATAACACAAGATAATATTGACATCATTGAAACTTAAACTTAAACCTATCAGTGTGAGCTTTGATGTTTCCATGACCTAACTTACATACCCAGAGATGGTTCAGGCAGGGAGTGACCCGAAGGGCCAGGGTTAGTAGTTACAACTTTATTTGTCTGAGTATCAGTCAGTGTAGTTCTCTGTTCTTCATGTTTTTCCTGATCACTCTCAACTCCCTCAAGATTCCTTGATCCTTCTTCATATTGTTGTTCAGGTTCTCTATAGGTTCCTTCATCAGTGACCCCTATGCCATAGTCTTCATCATGCAAACCTTTCTCAGCCATGTTGATAGATTCATCAAAAATAACATGAATATTATTTTCTACACACATTGCTCTTTTATTAATACTTTGTAAGCTTTACTATGTAGTCAGTAGCACAGAAAAACACCCTCATAACTTCTGGCATAAAAAATGCATAGAGGTTCTTTGCTACTGTTGTGCACAAAGCATTTGGCTTTCTTCCTCGAAGTAACTCATAGGGAGTCTTCTCAAGAATGGGTCTGAACATGCGTATGTTTAACAAGTAACATGCAGTATTGACTGCCTCAGACCATAAGCTCTTAGGCAGTCCACAACACCATTTTGTTTTGGAATTATGGGTGTAGAGAAGTTGTGAATAATGCCATGAGTGCTACAAAACTTAAGGAATTTAGAGTTTTCAAAGTCAGTCGCATGATCTGTTCTTATACGTGAAACAAGACTTCACCAGTTTCTCTTGAATCATTCTGTCAAACACACAAAAAGCATCAAAAGTTTTATCCTTAGATACGAGAACAAGGTCCATGTGTACCTAGAGTAGTCATCAACAATCAAAAATACATACTTCATTCCTCCCATGCTCTTAACTCTCACTAGTCCACATATGTCCATGTGAAGGAGTTCTAGGGTTTGAAAGTACTGACAACCTTCTTATATTTAAAAGATGATCTTACATGTTTTCCTTTGATGCAGGCATCACATACATTGTCTGATGTGAACTCAACTTTTGGTAGCCCAAGGACCATGTCCTTTGATGCCAACCTGCTGAGTTGAGATAGACTGGCATGTCCCAGTCTTCTATGCCATAATAGTGGGTCATCTTCCACTACACGTAAATGTGTATGCTCACTCTGAGGAAGAGACATAATAGATATATTGTAGACATTGTTATGTCTCTCACCTCTCAGAACTATTTTATCTATATCCAACTTAGTGACAATGGAGTTGATTGTGGGTTCTTCTTTATTCTTCACATGTTTAAATAGCCCAAGGAATTTTTGAACTGGGTATGAATTAAAGCAGGGCAAATATCTCGTAATGCAGGGCAAATATCTCTTAAGTGTCCTACCTTCCTTTTGGGAGTGCACATCTTATTGGCAGAAACATACTTAGGATCAAACGTAGGTACATGTTTTCATTAACCAATTCCCGATTTATTAGTGCTGCAATTTTCATTTAGCCAGTTTAGTGCATTTGAGGATCTATGCCACTTACTTAGCCTAGATAGTTCATACTTTGCCTTTTCAAGATTTTCTTGCAATAATTTATTCATACAGTCAGCGTCCAAAGTCTATCTTTAACCTTTTTCACTCTTTTTCAAGATTTTCTTGCAGATCACTCATTATTCCCTTACCATGTGTAGCAGCTTGCTGCTCATTTTTAGTACTAAGCTCAAGAATCTGATTCTTAAGATCTTTGACTTGTCCTTCAAGATTAGCTTTGTCATTTTCATGTTCTTTGAGATCAAGCTTAACACATGAAATGTTGCTTACTAACTGGTCATTTTCTACACTCAACCTATCCATATCACTCATCATGGTCACTATTATAGCTATTAGCTACTTTTTAGATATAGCAAGGATATTTTCTTTCAGGTTAAAATACTTACCCGGTTTGTTTCATCTTCAACCTCTGAGTCGCTCATGGCCATCATCCCTATCACTTTCTATTCTGTTTGGCTTTCTTAAATTTCTATTAGTCCTTCAAAATTAGCCTCCAAGGTCTTACATATATCATGAGCACAGATGCACGAGGACACATTGCAGAGGACACTCCTTGGTAAACTTCTATCTAAAAGATCCTTTGCCTTAGCATTTTTCTGGATCATTTGACGATCCTCAACATCATAATTCTCCTTTCTCTTGATACTTTTGTGTTTTTCACTATCTACTTTGGTAGGGATAATTGGTCTATGATTGACAATTATCCATAGGTCAAAGTCAGTGGCCCGAAGGAACATTTTCATACGCATCTTCCATTCATCATAGTGGTGTCCGTCAAACAGAAGAGGTCTTCCATTGTTCATTCCTAGTTGTACCCGGGATTTAGTCTCAATGGAATTGTGTGCATCTATCACAACATAATGAATTATAGCCTCATCCTCATTCTCTTCCTCTTTGTCACTTCTACTGTCTTCATATCCTGCTAGAAAGGCTTGTTTCATGACTTCAGTGAATCTTTTGCCAAAGATTTTGCCTTTTTTAGGCCCTTCTCTTTCATTTTTTCTCTCTTCTCTTTTTCAGCTCTTTTTTTCTTACATTCAATTTCTCACATTGGGCACTTTTTGACCATATGGTCTAACTTGTTGCACTTGTTGCACTTGTAGGCCCCCATCATATGAAGCTTTGTCAAATTGCTTAGGTTTGCCACTGTTCTCTCTCTTAGATGCATTTTTGGAATTCTTCATGAACCTTTTGAACTTAGCAAACATTGCTAGATCAAGGTCATCATTGTCAGATTCATCTTCTTCGAATGCCTTAAGAACCAATGCCTTATCCCTCTTTGGTTCTTCCTTGCGCAGTTTCGGTTTTCATATTTCATGAGTCTTTAGGTTTCCAATCAACTTGTCTAGCGAAATCTTATCCAAATTCTTTGCTTCTTGGATGGCTGTGACTTTTGATTCCCATGAAGCTGCGAAAATCCCTAAAACCTTGCTAACCAATTCTTCAGAAGTGAATACCTTTCCAAGTGACTTTAGTTGATTCGTGATTATAGTGAACCTAGACATCATCTCTTGAATGGGTTCAGACTCCTTCATAGAAAAGAGCTCATAGTTTCTCATAGGCAGCTCAATCATTGAACTATTCACTTGATTAGTTCCTTCATGAGAAGTTTGTAGAGCATCTGAGATCTCCTTTGCATTTGATCATGCAAATATCCTTTATACTCGGGACCAAGTCCACATATGAGGATTTTCTTGGCCTTTGCATTCTTTTTCATCATTCTGAAATTTGCCGTCACAAATTCAGAGGGATCTTTGGGAACAATCTCATTTTCCCCATTTTATTTGTGTCGGAGTCAGTGATCCTCGAATCACTATTATCCAAGTGGAGCACTCAATTTGCTTCCAAGATCTCTCTAGGTATTAACCCTGTTTGAGAGCCTGCTCCGATACCAATTGTTAGTTTGAGTTCCTTCCTAAATTACTAAAGGACTTGGTTATTTGCCTTACTCCTTAGGCGTAAATAAAATAACAGTAAAAATTAAAGACATCAAGTTTTACATGGAAAATCACCCGACTCAAAGGTGCAAAAATTATGAGCTATCACGTAGGATTTTAACTTCAACTTCACTAAAATAAATGAGCCAAATATACCGATTACAAGACATGTAAATCAATACCCACACGGTTCTCCTACTTCACTATTTGAAAGAGTTACAAGTTACTCTAACTTGCAAAAATAAACAATTACTTCAACTTACAGTTAGATGTGACAACTTAATTACAACTCGATTTCCTAAACATTCACCAACTCACTCAAGAAGAGAACTAATGCTAGTAATCAACTTGAGTGTTGAAAATGTTGTTCCACAGTTGACGTGCAAAAATATGCTCTCCTTAGTTCATCAAGAAAGTATTTAAGTTCACTCGACTCCAAGATATTTTAGGATTCATATACATAGTCAACTTCTCATTTGATAGGACTCCTACAGTTCCAGGGACTCCACAAATCTAGTGATTTTTATCTTTCACTTATATGCGAGCATATCTTCTTTCTTAACAACCCTTTTCACATCAACAACTTTTTTCCAACGATCGCGGACTCGAGTAACTTGCGCAAAAGTTACTGCCTGATAAGAACCTTCAACAACTATCTCGATCATGTTTACTGCACACACTTTGTTAATCATCAAAACCCCAATTTTCAACAAACTTGGAAGGCCCGTAAAATGTAATCGATATCTAATTTATTTTATTTTATTTTTCTATTTCTCATTCCAGAAATTAAATGGTATTCATACTTTAATTGAAGATTTCTAATTGTGTTACTCTAAACAACTCTAGTATTCAATGAGTTATCTACGTATACTATATGTTGGGTCTTTGGCTTAAAAGTTGTGTTAATGGAAATTGAATGGAAAATAAAATTTCAAATTTTTCTCCTTTACAAAGAAACATTGTATTATATTAGAGGAAGAAAAGGGATTTGATGGGTTCATATATAATTGTACTTCTTTTAACTCTTAAAGAATTAAAAAGAAGGCAAGTTTTGCGTTGTTATCATCGCTCGGCTTCGATTTCAGCTTCATCTTCTGCTTTGGATTTGGATTTGGATTTGGTCAAATAATATGGTTAGAAAATGAGCCACGAATATTTAAAAAAGCTATATGTCTTCTTCTAAATTATTATTTTAAAAAAAGCTAGTCAGTAGTAAAATAGAATCCATATTGAAGGACCATATATGGGAATTGGTTGATTGTCCTCCGGGAACCAAACAGTTAGTCTCCAAATGGATTGTTAAAGGAAAAATAAAAAATGATAACACTATATAAGAAGTAGAAAGCAAGATTTGTTGTCAAAGATTATGGGCAACGAGAAGACCTTAATTATTTTGACACATACGCATCTGTTACAAGAATTGTATCCATATGAACATTACGTATTAGTTGTGGTGTATGGCCTTGAAATTCATCAAATGAACGTTAAGACAACTTTCCTAAATGGAGATTTTGAGGAAGAAATTTATATGGAACAATTCGAAGGATTTGTGGTTCAGGTAAAGAAAAGAAGGTATGTAGGCTTGCTAAGTTTCTTTACGGACTTAAACAAATACCCAAATAATGGCATGCGAAATTTGACCATATAATATTGTCAAATAGTTTTAAGATTAATGAATATGATCAATGTGTATACATTAAAAGTGTTCCAAATCACATAGTTATTATTTTCTTTTTTGTGGATGATATGCTAATATTGAGTAATGATATTGCCAACATAAATGCGACTAAGCGTATGCTAACTATCAAGTTTGATATGAAAGACTTGGGAGTTGCAATTTATTCTTGGGTATTAAGATCCATAAGACCTCACAAGATTTGGCATTGTCGCATTCTCATTATATTAAAATAGTACTTGACAAGTTTAAGCACTTAGATATCAAAGTTACAAAGACTTCAGTTGATGTGAATCTAGCATTTGCAAAGAACAAAGGTTAAAGCATATCTTAATTGGATTATGCTCAAGTGTTAGAATGTTTGATGTATATCATAAATTGTACTCGACTAGATATAGATTTGCAATAAGTGAATTGAGTCGATATATGAGTAATCTAGATCAATCTCATTGGATGGCATGAAACGAATTTTGAGATATTTAAAACATACTGAAAATTTTACTTTGCATTATAGTAAGTATCCCGCTTTTATTGAGGAATATTATGATGCAAACTGGATCACTGGTTCAACTGATTCTAAGTCCACATCTTAGAAAACACTATCTACATATATTAGTTGCAGAATTTTATTTTGAATACATATTAGATAACACCGTCTACTTATATTAGTATTTCTTGATAGTGTAACAGGATTTTGGCACCATCAGGTCACTTAAAAGATAAATAGATGTAATAGTTTATAAAAATTGAAATTAAAAAACCTAAAGGCAACTCAGTTGCTAAAAGATTGAAATGAGATGTGTTTGTGCACGTTAAATCCCTCCCTTTATAATTGTTCTGTACTCCCCACATTTTGTGTATAATATGCACACAAAACATGCAGAGTAGTAAAGAACACGCAAGAGACGGTAGACATGCTTGGCTGTAATTTCTTTTCATGATCTTGTGAAAGAGACTATACTTTGGTAAAAAGCTAGGGATGTGTCCCCCTTGTTTTGTTTCATAACATACTCAAATAATAATTCCTATGTGGAAGTTGACGAAAGGAGGAGCCTGGAGAACTAAAAGAGGAGGATCAAGAGTAGCTAGCTAGCCTTTTATTACTACTACAATTTACAAATTTTGTAGGATATATAGTTTTGTCATGGGTGTATATGGGCACAGTATACAGTGGATAGTGGACAGTGGGGTTATATGAAATAATATTAGAGTATATCAAGAATGATTAATCATTCCAAAGCTATAAAGAAAAAGGAAACCAACTTTCCATAACTTCCTCTCCACTTTTTGTGTTTGCACTTTGCTCTGCATTGCATTGCATTCTCACGTCCATGAAAAAGATAGAATAAAATATACTTTTCTTTCTGCTGCAACAATATTGTGGACGCTCCCATTTACATTTTAAATCATATAAAATTGTTTCCTTTGCATGTGAGTGGGGCAGTCAGTTCAGTAAAAACAGACATTACAATTCCCACTATTCTTATTCTGAATCAGTTTGTACTTACCCCGACTACTTATTTATTCGGTATTTTTTAATCAATATCGATATTCGGTAAGTTTGTCCGCAAAGTCTTAAGTAGATGTGCCTACTATTATATTTTTTTGTCTTTATTGAAATTTAATCCAATGTTGTATAATTTTCAATAATTTCCTTGACCGCTGGATAAATTCAATAGATGTTTATTCTAAAATTGGTCAACTATGTTTAATTTGCAACACTCTTAATATCTATGTCATGTATGAGAAGTGAGAAGGCAGTAGTGCAGGCACGCTTTAGCTCTTCAAAGCACACATGCATAGGAGAATTTCGAACTACGAAAAGACAATACAACTATGATATTTTATTAATTAATCTTTGTTTTTTTACCCTATATATAACTTGTATACATACAAAGTGCTAGTGCGACATGGATAAAATAAGGCAGGCATTCTTTGCATGTCATGTCACCAAACCCTAAATATTCCATTCCTTTCTACTTGTTTTACAATACAATACTTATTATCTTTTCGTTTTCTGTTACCCCACTTGCCATCATTACCTCAACCTCATCATTTCCAACTCCCTTCTTTTTCTATCTGTTCTTTTGGACGTAGGGTGGGGGGTGGGGATAGGGGTTTTACGTAAACTTTTATTATATGATAACTTTTAGCTGGCTCTTTTTAATTTCTACATTTCTTTTTGCACGACCACTTACATACTTTCTTACTTCTGATCATTATTTACATTATCAGTGATCATTTTTCTTACTACTATTCGGTTTGACTTGACGTGCATGCCTCTCCTCCTCCTTTCCAACTTTTCTCCTTTTCCCACCGATACAATCAGTGAAGAAATCAGAATGTTTTTTAAGAAAATTCAAAATATCAACAAATAAAAAGATGAAGGCGGCAAAGGGGTTCAGCTTTAAATATATATACATAAAAGCTTTCATTTATCTAAGCAATATAATTTTCCGGCAAAAACAAATATCAATTCATCCCCTTGGACAAGAGTAGCTTTGCCCCTATCTACAATTCTTCCAATTTCATTTGTCTTACTCTAAGTTTTCCCCAGACTTCTTCTGAATGTTGTCCTCGTCAAGAGCTTAATTAAAACGATGAAAGATGACAAATGTTCAAATGAATAACGAAAAATAAATTTATGTACACAAGTACGGTAAAATAAGACAGGCAATTTGAGGAAAACAAAATATAAAAATAAAAGATTTGAGTATCATGGGCTTTCTTTCTTTCTAGTTGCTATTTTGTTGTTATTGAACTAGATAATTATATATAAATGCCAAAAAATAGTTAAGCATTGTTTGGGAGCTGCGGCTCCCTATTGTTTCGTTAATATAATTTTGTCTTACAAAAGGGTTCACCCTTAAAATACGTCCAAACACAGTTCCTAGGATGTCTGTCCACAGTGCTTTGTTTACAAACACCGGAGGAATTGTCAAAACTTCTGTCATATCAAAAGCCTTTTCCCCTCTCCTTCCTTACCGAGGAGGCCCGCCACCTGGTTTTGTTCTCTGAAATCATGCTCCAGTGCTTGATTCCCCAGCTGCTACATCAATGACCTACATTCAAAAATAATGGAGTTAAATTGCATATTTCCCTCCTTTATCATTCTGATGACCTGTTCTGAGTCTGTGGAGATTTGAATGGGTGTGAGCTTGTGTTGGAGTGCTAGTGTGAGCCCCTGCCATAGAGCTTGAATTTCAGTCTCTAGGGTTGTGGTATGAGGTAGGCCTCTCATGTAATCAAGAACAGAGTCACCCATGCTATTCCTAATTACTCCCCCCCCCCCCCCCCCCCCACACACACACAATTCCACTAACTCTTGATATTGGGCATGCTGCCCCATCAATGTTGAGCTTATATGTGCCAGTAGGGGGTGGCATTCACTTGATGTGGATTTTTTCCCTTTCAGCCTTTTCCTTATGTTGCACTGCAACATGGTAGTATTATGTGGCTTTAGCAATGGTGTGTTTGACTGGGACAATGTTCTTTTTGTTCTCAAAAAGGTTATTGTTCCTTGTGATCAATAGGCCCCAAAAGCAGAAGGGTAGAAGTGATTACCAGTTGATAGCATTGTTAAACTGCATACTCTTGACCTTGTGCCAAGTATCCTCCCAGTGGGTCATCCATGTGAAGAATTTAATTTTGTTAGAGACTCTTAGCTTCCAAATCCAGCTGAAGGTATCATCATGTCTAGAATTAGGCTTGGTCTCAGAACTAATCAGGTTATAGGCAGATTTTGAGTTGAAAAGCCTGCTACTGGTGAGGTTCCAAATGCGTTGATCCTCGGAGTCGGTAGATAGAGGGATGAATGTTGATTGGATCACACGTTTGATGTCCATGGGGATGTGGTAGTGGATAACATCAAAATTACATTCCCCATTGCTGAGGATAGAGTTTATCTTTATGGTCAGGTCATGATTTTGCCAAGGCCCCTGGAGGATTGTATTTAAGGGATGCAAATTTGGGATCCAATTGTCAAAGAGGAGGTTGACTACATCCCCTTTGTGGAAAATCCATCTAGAGGCCTTACGGCATACCCTCCTAAATACACTACCAACACCCTATTTTAGGTTTAGCACTAGTTTGGTTTCCACTACAGTGTTTTTCAATCAGAACTCTAGCCCACATGGTGTCAGTGTTATTGTAGAGCCTCCAAGCTAGGCTGGTCATGCTAGCTTTGTTTTTTATGTGAGGTTTGTTGAATGCCTAGAGCCCCACAGCTTTTAGGTTTAGTGATGGTATCCCAATTAATCATATGAAGCTTTTTTTTTTTCCAGCAGTTGTTCCTCAAATAAAATTCCTTTGGATTTTATCAATCTGGTTAGAGATGTGGAATGGTGGCTTAATGTAGCTAATGGCATGAATGGGAATGCTCCCTAGGCTTGATTTGGCCAAAGTTGTACGTCCAACCATGTTCACCATTTTGGTTTTACACCTTGCCAGTTTGGTGTTCATACTGTCAATAATGAACTGGAAGTCCCAGTTGATAGGCTTTTTATGGAAGACGGAGAAGCCCAGGTATTTACCAAAATGTTTGCTTTTCCTAATTTCTAACATTGAGCTGCAAGTGTTTGCCCAATCCTCATGGCAATTAGTAGAAAAGATAACCTTAGATTTTTGAAAGTTGACCTTTTGGCCTGAAGCATTATTAAACTCTTTTAAGGTAGTTAGGATTTCTTCACTGCTCTTTTTGGTAGCTTTAACAAATAGAGTAAGGTCATCAACAAAAAATATGTGGGAGATTTTGAGCCATTTCTACTGATGATGATTGGGAGCCATTATTTTCTAAGGACTGCTTGGTCAATATTCCTTGATAGCCTTTCCATGCAAATGATTAAGAGGTAGGGGGAGATGGGGTCTCCCTGCCTAATGCCTCTAGTAGGGTTGAAAGGTTCTGTTTGGATTCCATTGACCAAGATTGATATGGAGGAGGTGGAGATGCAAGAAAGGACCAGGTTGATCAGCTTAAGAGGGAAGTTTAAGAAATGAGGGAGTCTCTGAGGAATGACCACTCAAGTCTGTCAAAGGCTTTTTCTAGTTCAATCGTAAGGATCATGTTTGCATTTTTTCCTTTCATCTTTTAAATAGGTGATGTATTATTGAACAATTATGGAAATGTCAGAAGCCCTTCTATTAGAGGGGAAGCTGGCTTGAGATGGCCATAATAGTATGAAGGATAGGTTTGATCCTGTTTATTAATGATTTTTGTGACAAGTTTGTACATTGTGTTGCACAACCCCATAGGTATAAAGCTCTTTAAAAGGGTATCATTCTGGCATTTAGGGATCAAGCACATGAGGGTCCTGTTAACTTCAGGGGGAATGGTTGAGGAGGTAAAGACTTTGTGGAAGAATTGGTTGACATGGGTGGATAGGATGGACCAGTATTTTTGGTAGAAGAAATGGTGCAGCCTATCAGGACCAGGTGCCTTTAGTGGCTTAAAGGAATTCATGGCTCCTTTGATATCAGAGATTCTAAGTGATTGGAATAGGGACACCCTCATGATGTCATTAAGTACTAGAGGAGTATTCTCACTGTGACTACTCTTGTGAGTGAATGATGTGTGGGATGTGGTGAAGAGGTTCTTAAAATATTCTTTGGTAGTCTCCTTCATGAGCTTAGGTTCTGTGATTTGATTACCCACCTTATCTGTTAAACTAAGGATCATATTCCTCCTCCTTCTATTAAGAGTTATTGTGTGGAAGAATTTGGTGTTAGCATCACCTTGACATAGCCAACTGACTATGGATTTCAATTTCCAAAAGACCTCCTCATTTTGGAGGAAAGTAGAGAATTCAGCTTGGAGATTGGCTTCTATGTTCTGCAGGAAGGTGCTGAATGGATAAGCACTAGCTTTCTGAATGCCATTCAGTCTAGCTAGAATGTTCTTATTCTTATGAAAGATGTTCCCAAATACTACCTTATTCCATGTGGTCACATTTGCCTTAAAAGTGTTGGTATCTCCCAACCGGTCATTAGTAGAGGTGAAGCTGCTTTGCACAATGTTGGAAAAGTCAGGGTGGCCACACCATATTGTCTCGGCCTAAATGGTCTACTATGATCACTGTGTGGGTGGCTTGTAATGCTTAAAAGAAGAGGGTAGTGGTCAGAGTGGGTCCTGGGAGGTGGGTAATTGTGGCTTCTAGGTATGGCTTGATCAAGTCATCGGTGGCAAAGCACCTATCCAGCCTTTCGAGGATAAGATGCCTATTGGTGTATCTTTTGTTGGTCCATGTATACTTTGAGCCTTTAAAGCCTAAGTCAACTAATTTGCATTGGTTCAGACAACTCCAGAAGTGATTTCTTCTATTGGTACTAATGTTATTCCCCCAATGCTCTTCCCTGGCTTTTAGGACTTCATTGAAGTCACCTCCTACAATAGAGCTACCTTTATAAATAGAGGCCATGTCCTCAAGGGACTGCCATAAACTAATTCTATCTTATAATTGTATACTAGCATAGATAGCAAAGAAAAGCCATTTAGGGTGGTTGGGATTTACCTTAATTATGACATGCACACCGTGGGTTGTGGTACAAACCTCTTCAAGCTTCACTAAGTCTTCCTTCCACATGACTTACTATTCCTCCTGATTGGCCAACTGCGATTGGAATTGAGCTGTGAACTTAAGCTCATCAGTTAAGTGCGTGTGATCAGCCATTCTTGTCTCAAGGAGGACAAACACTGCCGGCTTGTGCAGTTTCACCATGCAGGCGCAGTGTCAGCGGAATTCAGCACTGTTGGCTCCTCTCGCATTCCATATTATGAAATTCATCAGCAATTGGTTTTGAGATGGGTCTTTCCTTTTGAGTCCCTTCCCCTTTCCTACTGGGGTCGGTTTCACTCTTCCCAACAAAGGGCTTATTGCAATATTCGAGTTCCCTAAGCTTCGAGATGAAAGAGCTTGGAGATTTAGTTTGCAGCTTACTAGCTTTCTGGGGCATA
This sequence comes from Nicotiana undulata, assembly GCA_005239495.1. Lineage (NCBI taxonomy): Eukaryota > Viridiplantae > Streptophyta > Magnoliopsida > Solanales > Solanaceae > Nicotiana > Nicotiana undulata. The sequence continues at coordinate 149,954 of ML263616.1, forward strand.
GAGCAATAAGAATTTCTCCGAACAGCTCTTTGAAAGGCTTCCTACATGAGGAGTACTGTTGTTTTTGGGACTCCTAACTTTTCCAATATGTTTTCTAAGTCTGCGTTGGACTCTTTAAGGTAGACTAGGGTTTGGTTCTTCTCCTTTATTAGCATGTCCATGGTTGCAGTCTGATTTGTTGGTGGGGGAGTTTGTTGGTTCACTAGTGGGGGAGTGGGTTGGTTCACTTATGGCCACATTGTGAAGGCCGACGATGAGAGAGAGGTGTTCAGGTCCATTGAAGGGAAGAAGGGCATTATTTGGCAGAGTTACCCCATGAGAGAGTTGAGCTCCTCTATTGATAGGGGTTGTTGTGTGCCCATGAACTGGGCTTGGAGGAGGGTGGATAGCCATAGAGGATGGCCGAAATCAGACAAGCCTTGGTGGAGGATATGGGTTGCTAACCATGCAAAGTAGCGGGGGTCCTGGATGGTGATGGAGAATTGTACTGGCCTAACCATCATTTGAGAGTTTTGGGAGTCTCCTTGTAGGGCCATCTCCATCCATGCCTCCGGCATCAAGTTTGGTGGTATTGGGAGGGTGGACATGATGAGAGGGAGGTTGTTTGGTAGAGAATTGGGGTTGTTTGGAGCTGCCATTGAGAGGAGAGTTTAGGGGAAGATCTCCGGTTAAGCTAGGAATTGAAGGTACCTCTTCAGTTGCCTAGATATAATCCATTTGGGGGCTGTTGGAATTCGTGTTATGACGATTGAGATCTTTGCTCAATCTTGAGGGATTGATACTCAGTGTCACTTCACTAATAAGGAGTTGAGTTCGATTTTCCCCGGGCATTAGATTTCCTCTATTGAGAGGGGTGCAGTCCGGGTGGGATCGTTCATTTATTTGAGTGTGAGTGTGGGGAAGAGTGTGGTTGGGATGTTGGGCGGAGTGGGTGGCCCACTATAGAGTGTTTATTGAGGGGATTGTTTGTCAGGGTATAATTACCCAAATCTGGGTAAGTATCAGATGCAGGTGTACTACTTGATTTGGGCGGGAGGGGGGGGGGGGGGGGGGGGGGGGGATGATTTTCCAAATTGGTGCTGGGATCCATTCTTTCCCCTTGTTCCTGACATATCCTTTCTCCTTTTTCCTTACACACTCCCCTAATCCCAAAGAAGGGATCTTTTGTCAATTGATAAAAGGCATCATGTTGCCTTTTTAGCCCAGTGATTCGTTTGTTTGGGCTAGCGTGTGTTTGGCTAGTGGATTTGATAGGTTATGGGCCGATGTGGCCCAGGCCTAAATTTTTCTGCCCTTGTATCCTATTTTTAAAAGTGTGTTTTGACTGTCCATTGGGCCATATCGCATAAATGTTTTGGATAGTGTGTGATGACTTTCCATTGGCCCCCATGGCATTTATGGTCCATTTTTGTTTTGCATTCCGGTTGCCGAAATCTGTGCCTGAATATGGTTTGGGGTCAAAACACTTACCTAAGAAGGCATCGAACCTTTTTACTTGGGTGTTGACTTGGGTGGCCTTGTGTGTATAGTGTCTGTGTTTTGAAAAAGGGACAGTGCGCTACTCAGAGATCTGTTCCTTTGTGTTGTCTTCATTGTTGGTGCCGCCGATGTGTATTCCTTGGGTGACAGTTGATAGGAATTCACAACTTCTCATGGTATGGCCAATTCTCTCACATCCCGTACAAAGAATCACTTCCCCTTCGTAGACTAGCACTTGGTTGTGTGTGCCAGTAATGACTTTCGTTGTTACCGGAATGTCCAGAGGAACCTGGATGCATATTCTTCCGTATCTTCCTCTTAAGGTAGAGAAGGTGCAGGTATCGATTTTCAGAATCTTGCCCACTATGTTGCCTACTTGTTCTAAAATGGCAGTGTCGTAAAATTCCGTTGGTAATTGTGAGACGTTTCCAAACCGTCGTAATGGCAATCTTAGATGCTGCTGGAATAAAATTTGGTTCCCATATGCGGATTGATAGAAAGTGCCACGCCACAAACCGTGGTCCCTCACTTAGAACTCTGGTCATACTCTCCTCTTTGTTGAATGTTGCGATGAAGAAGTTCCATCCTAGGTCAATTATGGTAAGGGGTACTTATGGTTTCCATAGATTGGAGAGTTTGGCCTTGAGTAGGTGGTGTGCGATTTTTTTCCCCTAAACAGTTTAATGATCAAAGAGTATTTCCATGGTTTGTATAGTCTAATTTTGTCCTCAATTGACAAAGGGATTGGTATGTTCCCCGGATTTAACTCAAAGGTTTGTGTGTGAGCACTGGATTGAAGCGGGTCATAGCTTGATGAGGACGCCAGGTTTTTATCAAGTAGGACTTCTTTGATAAAAATTGTATTTGTTTTTGCTTCCTCCATAGCAGTGTTTGAATCTATTTGTGGTATATCGAGAGGTTCCGGTGATTTTCCGATAGGGGGGTGTTGCTCCCAAACGCACACGCAAGTATACATGGTCGTACAAGTAATATAATGATAAATCGGATGTCCACCCACAGAGACTTGTATAAAATACTCACTAATTTACTATAATTATTATTCAATCGAGCCAAAATAAAAATCCAATAGTGTAACTTTGCTATGTACAATTCTAAGAATTAACCAATTATCAAGTAACGAAAGTATTGATGTGTATTCAGTAGAGACAAATATTCCAGGGTTGTGATTGTTCACCATTCGTATTGTGTTCTAATTAACTAGCCCTTTCATATAATTCACTCATAGTTGCTAATTAATCGATAATTGTTCTCATAGCCTTCTCCCGAAATACTACTCGCCTATTCTCAATAGATTAACGCCTATATTCCTATGAAATTAATCTATTAGAACGCACTAGGATCACGATATTTGATTAAGCACGGTGACTAGGTATATTCCTATCCTAACCACAAATTCGCTCCCCTGAAGGATTAGGATCACGCTCTCTTCAACTCTTCTCTAATCTATACACGGCTTTCCCAATCATAGCATAGATAGTATATAGAACCTAACTGTTGGCCAGACAATTAAGCAATTAAGCACAAAATTGAAGAAACAACCATATATTGAGAGAATTATAATCAAGGTTAAGCTAATATCGAATAACAATATTCATGGCTAAATCACAACCCCAGAACAATGGGTGTTTAGCCACTCATGCTCGCAGATAACAAAAACCCAAAATAATTCATACTACTAAAAATTAGAGATGAAAGAAGAAGAATTAAAGGTCTAATTGTAGAAAACTCTTCTCACAATCAAGTAGCCTCCTAATTGATGCTAAAAATTGGTCTCTTCCCCTCTTGGGCGGATTTACAAGACTTATATAGGGTTTGGCAATAAAATCCCGTGTTTTGCACTTTGATCCCTGAAGTTCCACCGTTTGACCGCGGTCGCGGCAGGGGCGCGGCAGGACCGCGATCGGCTACTTTTTCTCGCTTCAATTTCTTCCACCGCGGTCGCGCCGCGGTTGACCGCGGTCGCGCCGCGGTTGACCGCGGTCGCGCCGCGGTTGACCGCGGTCGCGCCGCGGTTGACCGCGGTCGCGCCGCGGTTGACCGCGGTCGCGCCGCGGTTGACCGCGGTCGCGCCGCGGTTGACCGCGGTCGCGCCGCGGTTGACCGCGGTCGCGCCGCGGTTGACCGCGG